>JAURVB010013144.1:0-108646 GCA_033002965.1 Piper betle | reverse complement strand
GGGTGTAGAAATAGCAGCTAAGAATCCTTCATTCCCACTATCTTGATCCGAAGTAAGTGCACCTGTTTTTGAACCTTTTCCTTTCCCTGTTTTACAATCATCCATTCGAACTGACTCAAACTGTCTTGAAAGAGCATCAGCCACTTTGTTTTCCTTACCAGGTTTATATTCTATGGTGAAATCAAACCCTAAAAGCTTGGTTAGCCATTTCTGTTGGGCCACAGTGTGGATTGGCTGCTCCCATAAAAATTTCAAACTCGAATGATCAGTTCTTACCACAAAGGATCTTCCTAACAAATAATGCCTCCACTTCTGGATTGCCAGGACTAATGCCAACATTTCTTTTTCATAAGTTGACATGGAAACATGGCGACCATGCAATCTCTTACTGTAAAAAGCAATAGGTTTACTTTCCTGCATCAGTACAGCTCCAATGCCACTTCCACTAGCATCACACTCAACTGTAAAAGGTAATGCAAAATTCGGCAATGCCAACACTGGAGCATGTGTAAGAGCTATCTTTAATTTCTCAAAAGAGTCTGCTGCCCCTTGATTCCAGTTAAACGCATTTTTTTAAGCAAGTCAGTTAATGGAGCTGCAATCATGCCAAACTGATTTATAAATTTTCTATAATATCCAGCCAGCCCTAAAAAACCCCTTACCTGCTTTACAGATCTTGGGATTGGCCACCTTTCAATTGCTGCAATTTTCTCCATGTCAACACCCACCCCATCTTCTGAAATCATATGCCCTAGATATTGTATCTTTCTCATTCCAAACTGACATTTTTCCTTTCGAGCATACAATTCATGAGCTAACAACTTGTCTAAAGCCTGTTTGATGTGTTCCAAATGATCCGTCCATGATCTGCTGTATATTAATATGTCATCAAAGAAAACTAGAATGAACTTCCTGAGATATTCATCAAAGACATCATTCATCAAGGCTTGAAAAGTAGAAGGGGCATTGGACAATCCAAAGGGCATGACCTTAAACTCGTAATGTCCCTGATGTGTTCGAAATGCAGTCTTATGCACATCTTCTTCATGCATTCTAATTTGGTGATAACCTGATCTTAAGTCCAACTTTGAGAAATAAGATGAACCATACAACTCATCCAGCAATTCATCAATATTGGGGATTGGAAATTTGTCTTTTATGGTGATCTTATTCAAGGCTCTATAGTCAATGCACATTCTCCAACTGCCATCTTTTTTTACTAACAACACAGGTGACGAATATGGACTTGAGGTAACTTGTATAACTCCTCTGGCCATAAGATCCCTAACCTGTTTTTCCAATTCACTTTTCTGAAAATATGGATACCTATAGGGTTTCACAGCTACTGGTCCTGTCCCTTCCTTCAATGTGATTCTATGATCTTGTATTCTTTTTGGAGGTAGCTTTGTTGGTATTTGAAATACAGCTTCAAAGTTATGCAACATTTGATTCAACTGCTTCAATTGTACCTGCTGTAAGTCATTCCTTTGTTGTTCTGCTATCGAATTGTCAGTCAGCTGTAAACTCATTAGTATCCCATGCTTCCTCTTCTTTATAATACGTCTCATTTGCTTTTTGTCACAAATCTGCCCTCGAGGGCTGTACAATCCTTGTAATTCAACATTCTTTTGGTTATCCTTGAATGACATTGTTAATGATTCAAAATTCCAAATGATGGATCCTAATGTCTTCAGCCACTGTATTCCCAACACCACATCGAATTCTTCCAGCTGTAGCACGAAAAAATCAGTTACTATCTTGTGTGTTGGTAGATCCAATGTGATTCCTAAACATTTTCCCCCACAACTCATTTGATCTCCATTGGCTACTTGCACCTTCATGCTGCCCCTACTCTGAATTGGTATGTTTAATTTCTGCACTACCCTCTCATTCAAAAAATTATGAGAACTTCCTGAATCAATGAGGATAGATACCTGTTGTCCACCTATTCTTCCCAACATCCTCATGGTGTTCAAGGTGGACATTCCAGTCAGGGCATTCAGGGATATAGCAGGTACGGCAGAGTTTGATACCACTTCAGATTTTTCAGCCTCACTACCCTCTTCATCTGATCCATCTTCATCAGGCACCACTTCAATCCAGAATAATTGTTTACACTTATGTCCCACAGTATATTTCTCATCACATTTGAAACAAAGTCCCAATTCTTTCCTTTCTTGCAACTGTTTCATTGTGAATTTCCTTTGTCCCAAGTAGTCATTGTAAGTGCTTTTATTGTTCACCTTTTCTCCAGTACCATGGATAGGAACTTCACTTTTCCTGCCCCCCATTGAACTGCTTTCCATGTTCCATTTCATCATTTTTCCAAATTGTCTGTTCTCCCGAACGAACTTATGCTCAAAGTGTTTGGCCAAACCTTGAGCATCAAGCAATGATGTCGGCTTCTGCGATTTCACCTCCAGACGTAGCTGATCTTTTAGTCCACAGGTATAACTGCTTATCTTTTGTTTTTCTGTCATACTCCCAGCTCGAGTGGCTAGCCTATTAAACGTGAGTGTATACTCTCTCACAGAGGTGTCTTGCTTCAATCGTGTCAAATCTCCATAAAAATCATCATATTCAGTAGGTCCAAACTGTAAATTCATTGCCTCTTTCAGCTGATCCCAATCGAACTCCCCTTGTTGCTCCTGGAACATGTCAAACCATATTTGTGCATCATCTTCCATATGGAAGCTGGCCAGATCCACTTTGAGATGTTCCTTAATTCTATGCAGCTTAAAATACTTATCACATCGGCTGAACCAAGGTATAGGATCCTTAGTGCCATCATACTTAGGAAAGGACATTTTAGATCCCTTCAAACAATCATCCTGAGCACTCGAACTGCTGCAATCATTCCCCATTCTATTTGTGTTCCACAGCTTTTCACCATTTTGTGGAATTGATGATCGAGCCTGAGATTTTTCCCTATCTGCAACAATTCTGTCACCAAACACCCTAGGAGTATGCATTTCTACACGATCTTTCATTCCATTATCAGTTTTATCATCAGTATCAATTCTAGAATTCAGTAACCTATCAAATTTTGCAGTCATTTCAGAAAAAACAGATAAGAGTTGAGCTTGGACTTTCCTCATTTCAGCCATTTCCGTGGATCTTGGTGACGAATCTCCTCTTCCCTCCTCCTGCTCTGATACCAATTTGTTATGATCTAACTCAGTTGGACTAAGGATCAACTCCTTCCCCTTGCCATGCTTGTTGTTCTGCTTAGTTGGTGCCATCGATGGATCCAAAAACAGAGGACAAGCAGAGTTTTCAATTCAAGTCGAGAAGAGACTTAGGTTTTGGGGAAGAAACTGGTGGAGAAGAAGAACAAGAATTGCTTCTTGATCAAGAAACGAAATTCAATTCAGTAATTCAAAAGTTACACAATTCACCCCTTTCCCGCCTTTTATATACATTCAAAATTATGCAATTACTCTTTTACCCTTCCCCATTCCAACTAACATAACTACCTTCCCTTTCCTCCTTCCAACCTACATTACACACACCAGAAACGATCAGAGAACTAGAAGCAAAGAGGCATAAAAGGCCGTCTGTTCTTAGTGCACAAAATAGAGCTCTTGCATGAAGGTGTGGGCATTTGGCAACAAAGCTGCATTCTTTGGCATCCAATCTGGAAGCAGAGCAGGACTGGCCAACCAAATCTTTCAAACCATGGAAACCCAAGAGAACTGCCATGTCCTGGCCGCCGCCCCCAGCCAGACTCACACCGTCACTAGGATGGTGGCCGTCGACAATGGCCGCACGGTGGACCTACTCATTGATGCCCTCTTGGTGCAACTCCCATGACTCCCAACCAAGCATGCAATATACAGTGACAAAGTTTTCATGGTGTACATGATATATATATTAAAGGTGTACGAAGAATTTAAAGAGAATTATAAAATATAAAATAGAGACTCATTAGTAAAGATTTCAATATTCAAAAAAGAATATTTGGAGTTAGCTCTTCAGTTCAAATAGGTCATCCATATTTCAATTATGGTGTTAGGGTTGGACAAATATATTTGGTGTATTCTTCCTTCGAGAGACTCCATCGGGGTGATCTCCCTTCGGGGGAAATGTGAGAAATTTGTTCTCTTTTGTAGAAGCACAAGGGAGTGCAAATTAGTCGAGAAAGAATCACCAAGGTTGGGATTGGTGTTTGTGAAAATGAGAGGAAATTGTTAGTTGTGAGAAAAGACACTTCATTAGTATTGGGATAGTGGGCGCTGCTTCTCCAAAAGACTTGTCAAATTTTCAAGTTCTCTGTCTTTTGTATTTGATCTATATTTAGGATAAGTTTTCTCTCGTTGAATAACTATGATTGTTATAGGTTTATAATTATAGTTTATTAATGAGTGATTTCATTTATTGGGTGTAATTTTACTCATGTATTGAAGTAGAGTTACTCGTTAAGAAATAGTTTTAGTCTTGTATTAGGAGCAGTTTTCATTAAAAGGGGGAATTGTTGTTGTGAGAAAGAAATTATGATCACGATAATATGTGGTGGAGAATTTCACGTGGTCATCTAGTCTTTGGATGATTAAAATCATGACAAGTGTAGCGTCCCCCTGACACCGGGAAGATGAAATGGGTCTTTTAGGACTGAGGTCTGACTAGTGTGCTCATGCTTTTGCTGTAAAATTCGTTGGGATCCAACTACGACCCTGACTTGAAGTGATGCAATTGCAGTACTAGAACCAGCAGACCAACATCAAAGGTGAGAGTTGTAGCTAGCACCATCTTATCTTTCAAAATGAGCAATCCCCTACTAACGAACCACTCTTCAATTGAAAATTTTTGCATGCACCTTCCAAATGGTCTGCTTGATTGGGAAAAAAATGTAAATTTGGTTGTATAATTTAATTCTTTAATGTTAGTTGTTTGATGTAATATGGGGTATGAATCCAATTGAGAACAATGTTAAATCTGAAAAGGTTTTAAACAAAAAAATTAATATCAGTTGGTATGGATGCTTTTGTGTCCGCTAAAGTCACTAATATAAGCTCTTAGATTATAAGGACGGTTGTATAATAAGATTAATTTATCCAATTTTTTAAAAAATAATGATCATTGGATTTAGTGGTTGTGTATACGTAGTTGCTAAGCAATTTTAATTTCAAATGGTCCATCCTACCAAAAATAATCTATAACTAATGTATTTTATATAAAAAAATATTAGTTTAATATATGTTTTTATAATAAATCAATTATTATTCCCATTTGCCCCGCGCCATGATGCATGTAAAATATTTGTACAAATACATGATAGAATCGCCACCACTTGAAATTTTGAGAATATTGGCTATTGAGCTAAAATATATTTATTATCTCATGTATAACATATATCCCTTTCATGTAATTGAAAATTGTTACACAATTTACATAATTCCGTTAATGTTCAATATGTAAGGTCAAATAGGCGAGAAAGATTGGTGTCAAGAAAAACAATTCGGTCAAGAAAAACTTCATCTATAATCTTATCAATCCAATGATTTTTTACTATGATAACAATTTGGGTCAAGTGCAAACGGATAATCCTAAGTCATTTTTTACAAATTAATTTACCATATTAAAGATTTTTTAGCACACTTTCATTGATACATGAATCTTTATAATTTGAAGATTTTATAATCTACCAATTTTAGGAAATTTTATCTCTTAAAAATTTCATAATTTGGGTTGTTATATTCTATTTGATGAAGAAAAAGCAAAAAAGGCTTAGGATTAGAGGCTTAGTAGTGGGGTTTGAGCCGTTGTGGTTTGGCTTTGGATGGTGCATTGGCCAGGTGGTTCGGCTTTGCGTGTGGCCGTAGTCTTCTTTAATATAGAGTTGAGGGTCATTTTGGATTAGAGGGTAAGTGCTTGGGGGTGTTGTGTTTAATTTAGTTAAGATATAATAAATTTATTATAATATAACATTTTGATTCTGTTGATGGATAAACTGGATATAAAATATTACGTATATTTTAATAAGGAGGCCGAAAAATAAGCCAATAAAAGTTGTTTATAAGAAAAAATTTCCCTCTTTGATTTAAGAAAGAAATTTATTGTATAAAATGTAGGGAATACGAAAACGCCTCCATCTAAGAAGGTTCCCACCGTGGGATCAAGACAAATAGAACCATCGCCGGCGGCCACTTTTGTGCACAACCCAATCGGCAATATCGGTATAAAGCAGGCACAAAAGTGCATGCAGATATGCACTTGCTACAGTAAAGAGGAGCGGCCATTGTTGGGCTCCAATGTTGGCCCTTCCCTTTGTTAGGAATGATAAAAAGCTGCCAAACATTTGAAACTTATCCAATTTGATTCCTATCGTATGATTATTTTTTTATACTTCACACTTTCGGTTACATTATTGAATTTAATTCCCATCATTATAATTTTTTGAAACTTCATACTTGGTTTTATTGTTGAGGTAGATGATAAAGTCCATTTTGTTCCAATGTGACATTAGTGGCGAGAATTATAGTCTCAAATATAATATCAGACCACCAACTTGTGTTTGAAATATCGCGTACGGACGTCAAATCTAATATAGTTTATTCATTTGTATCATTTTAATCCATATCCAATGTTTTAATTTATTGTTTTGCAAATCTAATTTGTTTTGTTGAAATCACAATATTTAAACCGGTAATTAATAAAATATCGACAATAAAATATATTTTTAATATCTAATAAATATTTTATTTATAATTTTAAATTTTAGTTGAATCTGCCAAATATATCTCGTACCAATTACCAGCTATAAATCCAATATAGCAACTGGTTCGGTATTTAAAACTATAGCAAAAATATTTTAAAATTTTTTATATAGCTATCCAGAATTTAATTTAAAGTTTATTCACCTGATATTAAGAAAAAACGTAAAAAATAATTTATTGCTAAGAGAAAGTGAGAATGAGAAGTAAAACATGAGAGTAAATAAAATTATCAACACAAATGAAGATAAAGTGACAAAGGTTATGTAAAGAAGGCTAAGAGTAGTTATTAGGAGGTTTTTATATCCAAATCTAATATGATCCGATCTTAAACTAAACTAGGTTCTGATGTTATGCTATGCACGACTATACTATAAATAAATTTATAATTTATAGATTAATTGAAGCTAAATAATGTGATAGACTATCTTAAATACAAATTTTGATTGACTTTAAGTATAAATCCTAATTGAATGAGAATATAAATTATAATAATTTGATTTATTTTTTATTTTTGTTATATTTTAATAAGTTAAATCTCCTTATTTTAAGCAAAAACTAGTATTAAGTTATTATTTTATTAATAAGAATAAGAATAGATAGGGTTGGATATCTTACCCCCTCAACCAAAATTATGGTCCAATTTGGTTCGAAACGTTTGAATATTTGAGATTGGAACCTAGTAAAGATAAATAATCAAAAAATAAATACAAAACATATCATTCCATGTCAAAAATATTGATATTTAGTTATGTTGTAGGCACAAATAGTCAAAAGGTGGCTAAAAATTTTGTGGCCAGCATACCATATTGTCTCCTTTTTTTGACCCATATTGGCTATTTTGAACTAACTAAAATCCTCCGTTCTACCCATTGAGCAGTTAAATATATCAACAATAGCAGTTTGCCGTCAACGCCAAGACTTTGATGTGAGTTTTGTGACAAAGGTGGTAGCTGGTCGACTGATTCAACACTTGCCACCGTTAATATTGAACTATCAGCCTTTCTCTGGACAGCCTTAATGTTTCTCCGTCAATGTCAACGTGCCTGGACCATGTGGCTTCCTGTCAGGACTGGGACTGCATCTTCCCAGAAGTAGTTTTGTTGTTTATCAATGCTTATGAATCAAGGCAACTTACCCTCAATTCTTTTTTTACCGTTGTTCTTTCACCTACCACATAAACAATCCCATGCCACTTGTTGGTGCCCACTTCTCATTATTAGCTGCAAGTATTTGGTGGAGGCCATTTGATCTGAAACTGGTAATGGCTTCTTTTTCTTTTTTTGAAGTGTACTTGTCAAACTTTTCATGGGTTGTTTGAGTGCCCATGAATCTGATTGAGATTTCTTTTCTTTTCTGTCAACCATTATTAAAAAAATGCTGAGAAGAGTACTTGGTTGGCTCTGCCAATGTTGCATTTTTTTGACTGCTGGAGTTGCAGTTAACCATTGACGTCGCTTTCTCTGCTGCTTTCCATTTCTTTGCTGTTAGTAGAAGCGTAGAATATTTGGTATCAGTTGATTTCAGTTCATTGATTTTTGTTTTCTTTATTTACTCACTTGATGTTAAAGTCTACTTCTTGCTCCTTGCTTTTTCTGTTGCTTCCTGGCTTGATTCCTTTCTTTCGAAACTGGAAACAGGTGAAGAAGAAGTTGGCAGTAGCATAAAGTGTCTGCATTTTTCATTTTGCATTTTGGAAGTTGGAATCTTTACATTTATTTAGTTGTTGAGGGGTTTGAGAGAATGGTAGAAGATGTGGACATCGGCTTGAGCTCCGATCCGTTTCATGGGCCTTCATGTGCTTCCGAGTACCATGGTGGCTCTTCACCTTCTCTCCCGGCTTACACTGATGTGAACTTGGTTCCTGAGCATGAAAGGGAAGTTTTTGAACAAGCCATTTCAAGCTTCCGAGGTAGGATTTCTACACATGTTTGACTCACATGCATGAGATCCAAAAGTGGTAGTTTCTGGGTTTTTGACGTCTGGATCTGTTGGGGAGTTGTAGGGGAGATTGAAGAACTAAGATCCAGACAGAGATTGTTGGAAAGAAAAAGAAGGGACAGTTTGAACAAACTGCTAGACACTAAAGGTACTTGATACAATCAGATGCTTTCTGTTAACTGTTTCAAACACAACGTGTGATTTTAGGCTTGACATTGAGTATTCTTAGCTGGATTCTACAGGAAGCATTCGAGTATTCTGTCGGGTTCGTCCTAATCTACCTTTTGACCATGTAAGAAGAATGCCTCAACCAGTTTCTACTTCTTCAGAAAAGGTCACTATAAACTGCATTGGATATAAAAAGGAGTTCTCGTTTGATAAAGTGTTCCCTCAGACAACCACCCAGGGTAATTCTCTATGACTTTGGAATATGATTAGCTTTTGTATAATATGAATGTTAATCTTTTGAGTACATACAGAAGATGTTTTTGTTGAGGCTGAGCCAATTCTCAGATCAGCTTTAGATGGCAACAATGTGTGCATCTTTGCCTATGGACAAACAGGAACCGGCAAAACATTCACTATGGTGAGTACCGTAGATTTATGCTCCAGACATGATTTTTCATGTAAAAATCCACACTTAATAATTCTTGGAAAAACTGATTGAAGGAAGGAACAAATGACCACCCTGGGATTGTTCCTCGAGCCCTCAAGGAGCTCTTTCGATTGGCATCAAAGGAAATTGCCGCTCCTGTAACTTTCTCAATAAGTATGTTGGAGGTGTACATGGGCAACCTTCGAGATCTGCTCTCTTATACCAGGAACTTGTCTCGCAATTTAGGGCTAGCAACAACATGGTATCCGCCACTTTTGTATCAGTTGCAATTGTGATTGTTCTTACTAGTAATTTTGATGTTGTGAGGTTCCTTTGGTTGATTGCTTACACTCCTTCGGTTGGCTCTCTACAGTGGTCTTACCATTCAAAGTGGCTCAGATGGCTCAGTGGAAATTGAGAAGCTCAATGACATTGTAATTTCTGATTTCACGCAAGCAAATCGATTGTATGTGAAGGGGAAGAAGTGTCGAGCTACATCCTGGACAAATGTCAATGAATCCTCAAGCAGATCTCACTGGTGAGTTTCAAAGTTTATTTGCTCCTTTTCTGAAAGATTGGTAGATTTAATTCACTCTAATAGAAGTTTCGAAGTTTGAAGTGTTTTAGAATCTGTTAAAAGCCATGTTCACTTGATACAGTTTAACTCGTGTTACCATTCAATTCGGAGAGAAGCCAAAGACTAGCAAATTGTGGATGGTGGATCTTGGTGGTAGTGAGCGTTTGTTGAAGACTGGAGCAACTGGACAGACCATGGATGAAGGGAAGGCCATAAATCTCTCTCTTTCTGCTCTAGGAGATGTAATTGCAGCACTGAAACGAAAGCGTAATCACGTCCCTTTCAGGCACATTTTCTGTTCACTAAATTATTCAATTTTTTCTTCCTCAAAGCCATTTATTTGGTGATGCACATTTCCAGAACACTAAAATCTGTCATTCACAGTTTCAATTAACCTATTTTCAGGAACAGCAAGCTGACTCAAATTCTTAAAGATTCTCTAGGTAAGCTGGTTAAATCCAACAGTCACTGTTATTGTTAGTTCACTGCATTGCATAAATTTGTGGTGCCTTAGGTTTGTTTCATCCCTGTTGAACCAGTTATACAACATGTTTCTTTTTGTTGTTCTACATGTTTTTGGAAGCTAATGGTGTAAATTTGCTGAAAGAAATAATTTTCAGATAAAAAAATCCTAATTGATGCAGGTGATAGATCCAAAGCTTTGATGCTTGTACATGTAAGTCCAAGCCAAGATGACATTGGAGAAACTATTTGTTCCCTCAACTTTGCTGAAAGGGCTAGAGCTGTAGAATCAACTAGAGAACTTACAGAGGCAAGCATGTTTCTAGTTTCAACCAGTTTCAATGTTCTCCAAAATCTTGCTGCTATCGCTAATGTGAATTATATGTTGTGTAGGAATTGAGAAAGCTGAGAGAAAAGAAAATAGCTGATCTTGATCAGCAGATCAAAGATGCCAATCAAGAATGTCAGGAATTGAGAAACCAGATAATAAAAAATGAACACCTCTTGGAGGAAAAGATCAAACTGTTCTCCTCGACATACCACCTATCTGAATCACCAAAATTTGCTAGAGTACACCCAGAAGAAATTTTAGAGAGCTCCCGCTTTTTCGACAAAACCATTCAAAGGTCAGGTTCTCATCTCTTGCCTCGCTTCATGACCTCTACGGCATCAAGTCGGCATAGGCAGAGTTCTGAGGCGGAAATTATTGCAAGGGTGAGAACATTGAGATCAGGACATAAACTCCCATTTGAGCATTTCGGGTCTCAATCCTTCACATCTGATAGCTATTTTAAAACAAGTCTGAGAGGATCCATGGACAGGTCTTTGGTTCTTGAATCAAGGAAAGCTGGAGGTGGTGAGTCCAAATTACTAAACAAAGAGAACTATGTTCATGGTGCTAGTGCCATTGTGAAAAGTTCATTCATAACCAGGAGTAGGAGGTTGACAACATCTTGTTCAAACATGAAAAGTGCTCTTGGCAAACACTGCCGGAGAGTGTCTGATCTAAGCAAAACCAGCTAATCAATTTACAGAACCTTTTGGAAGTGAAGCAGCGATTAGTTTTTTGTGCAATCGTCTCTTCTCTTACTATGACATTTTGCTAGACTTTTTTCATTTGAAACTTTTGTTTTGGACATTGTTTGTGATCAACTCTCGTCTATTGATCAGAGTGTAAAGTGTTCTCTTGATTGTTGTAAAGTAAAAAGCACCATGGGAATATGACCATTGTTCCAGATTTGTGACAGAATAATAGCTTGCCTAGTTACTTAACGGTATTGGTTTGTTTCAATTGTTGTGTTTCTTTGCTTGTGCTTACCCTGGTTGTTCGCTGCTTGTACAGAATTGTATGAAAACCATTATGCATCCGTAACAATAACTTGGAACTTCACCTACATTTGCCCAGAAAACTTCTCTTTTGAAAGACCTATTCACCAGCAAACCAATTCATACACAGGAAACATTGCGGATGGATACGTTTTTGACTGCAACGTGCTGGCCATGCCGATGAGTGCACGCACGTCTACTCCACTACTACTCATTTTTTCCCTCTTCAAAGAAACTAACTCCTTTTATATATATATATATATATATATATATATATTAAACATAAAAAAAAACGAATTCTTCGACAAGAACAGATCAAAACCCAAAACAAAGTTCAAATCTTTGCCGCTCATTTGCCCCCAATAACTAACTGCTTTAAACTTCCACAACACCCCACTCCCAGCCCCTTCCCGCCCAAGTTGTGTATATCTTCTATGTAATATGTTCCACTCACCCCATTGTAACCTCCTCCTTGTCACTCCTTCCCATCCTCGTTCCATTGCTCTCCACTCCACACATGGCTCCTCATCCCTGGTGCAACCTCAAGTTCTCGCTCCTCTCCTCCACGGTGACACTCATCTCCGTAGCAGGGGTGGCAGAGTCTTCCCGACAGTTCACTGTGGGAAGCCCACGAGGTTGGACGCAGCCCACCTTCAACCAGACCGAAACCTACAACCAATGGGCCTCCGACAACCGCTTCCAAATCGGCGATTCTCTCTGTAACATACCAACTTCACCATAGTTTCCTACCATTTACTACACATACATTATATATATATATATATAAGTTATAATTTCTTTCTTCTTTAATTTCGTTCCCTGTTCGACTGTGATCACCAGATTTCAAGTATATCAACGACTCTGTGCTGGTGGTGGCACCGGATGATTACAGAGACTGCAACACTACAAACCCAATAGCCAAGTACGAAGATGGTGAGACTGTCTTCAAGTTTGATCGCTTTGGTTTCTTCTACTTCATCAGTGGGCGCTCCAAGCAGTGCAAGGGTGGACAGAGGTTGATTGTGCAGGTCATGGGTCAGTCCAACTTCACCATCAGCCCCACCATGGCCCCCTCGCCGTCGTCCAACGGCGGAGGCGCCGCCAGACCTGGCCCCTCTTCTTCTCCGATCAGTTCAAGCGGCAAAGTCCAGAGTCTTGGACTCGCCCAGTTGATGTTGGCTTATGGTGTTGGACTCATAGTGCTTAGTGTGAACAATTTGTTCATATGAGTGCATTGACTTGCTAGATACTTTATTCTTGTTGGGAGATCAGATGATTTGTTTTAGTTTTCAAGTAATTTTTATGGTTTGTTTTGTTATTGTTTTAAAAAATTAGACTTTTAGGTAATATTATATGTTTGATTGCTAATTAATTTGTAGTTATTGGATAGTGATGAATTTGTAGTTGTTTATGATTTCATTTTGTGCATTTTTTTGAAAAACCATTGACTCTTGCTCATCTCATTTAAGCAAGTTTATTGGCACAATTAGGCTCAACTCGAACGGAGCCTTAGGCTCCGCTCGGGCGGAGCCTAGGGTTCATTCAAGGGGCCAGCCTATTGGACTAACCAGCTTCAACAGGCCCGGCTCTGCTGGGCCGCCACCCCTAAACAACTGACTATATAGTTTTTTCTCGGGTCAATCAAATTGTATTCAGTGATTGATGTTCAAGGTTTTTGATTTTTGATTTTTTTATTATTTTAAAAAAATTGTTGCTGATCAAATTTTAATGATAATTAATTAAGCTGCGCGTTATTAATAGTAGCCCTGAGGTTGGAAGTTTATCTCTTCCATTATTTTGCTAATTGAGGCGTACGTGTATAAAAAGATAATTTTAAAGATAATTGTATATGATTAGAGAATAAGGAGTAATTTTTTTGTTTTTGAACATGCCAAACTAAGCCCACAGTTTCTTCCTTTAAAATTAACATGTTTTGATGAAATTTAATACAAACTTTCCTCTTCAACATGTTAAGAGAAAGTGAAACGCAAGACCTGCATCAAAATCGCAACCCAAAAAAAAAAAATCTGTACTTTCGCAATAAAAAAGACACCCATCACAAAGTGAACATGATAAGTCACATAGAAAATCAATGAGTAAGTACATAAAAAAAGCAGCCTTCCTCGTTGAGAAATAATGTTAACCAAGGAGAAAAGGAAGCCCCTCAACATGCCAATTCATGCACACATCAACCCTATGCAAAGGCAACAAGCTGTACTTTTGCAACAGGCTGTGGCGGCGGTGACCACAGTGGGCGGCGAGGGTTTTTGGGAGGGAAAAATGATAGGGAAAGGAGTAAAACACTCCTAGTGGCAAACTCGTAAATAAGTATTGACTCAATTCGTACTCGAGTCAAAATAATAATTAGTTCGTAATAAATCCTAAAAAATCTAAAAAAATATGAAAAAATCACATAAAATAAAAACAAACATAACAACATCCAAATAACATGCTCTATAACTAATAACCCACCTGAATATAATCCAACGCGTCCTAATTCGTTATTCGGCCTAAAACTACTTCTACGATCAAACATATAAAAAGAAAACAAATACTGCATACTTTCATATATTCTGATAATCATGTAAACCTGACTCTCATCGCTCATAACTTACGGCTGGCCTTGACTCAGCATGTGATTTATAAAACTAACTCGACTCGAACCAACGGTCGAACCGACTGGTTTAGTAACGTAAAACCTTGACTCGAATGACGGGTTTTACAAATACAGTCAAACTTCTTAATAAGCCCTAGATATATGCATTGACATTATCACCAATTGCTAGCAACTAATTCATATCTACTACTCCATCCTGCCCAGCAACCCCCTCTATCAATTTATCAAAAAATTGAACTTGTTACAGGTTGTGGCAAATGTTTGAAGGAGATTATATTAATTGGTATAACTTGTTTATAGTCTAACTTATGGTTTTGGGTCATAGTTATTGTCTATCTAATGATCCAATTTACAAGCTTTTATGGTCAAATGTGATTGGTGGCCAACCTGTTTTTGATACACGAAAATTGCTCACCTTGTGACACATGCCCTTAGAGCTTTATATTATATGATAAGCAAGGACTTCATACAAGCTATTTCTACCACAAATCATACATCACATGGCATTTAAGTAGCAACTCAAGTTTCATTTTCAATTTAGCAAGATGTGAAATTTTATCATTCTTTGTAAAAATATACATAGGTTGCTTAATTATTTCTGATCAGTGATATATAATAGCTAGCTACAATGATATTATTGAGCTTGCCTTGGTTTTGAGGGAATCCTAATGCTTCTACTCCACTATACAACTTGTGGTTCTTATAATGTATAATCATGATTAGACACAATTTTTCTATATTTAAAGTGATCGAAGTGGGTGGATGTCTCTGTTGATAGTTCAAGTGTTCATACTTATTAGTGCAAATAATTTAATCAAGATTAACTCATTATTTAAAAGTGATAAATATAGCCTTGGAAAAAAGTGATAAATTTAATAAATGGATATCTTACATTTTAATGGGTCTAAATCTGCTGTAAAATTTAACAACCTTTCTAATTAAATGTGCTTAATCGAATGTTGAACCACCTCAGTTTTCGATACAATTTAAGTAATTGTAGTTTTATTTGGCTGATATAAAGACCTTTGATAATAAATTTAATGAGAATTAAATGGTATAACGCCAATTACAAAATTATTAAATCTTTCATCAAACCGCAAAAATATTTTTATGGCCATGTCTAACCACAAAATTATTATTACAAAAATAAAATTCCGAAGCCCAAAGATGGCTCGGGTTGCCTATCTGGTTGCTCTTGGTTCCATGCCTGACTCGAACCCTTCTACAATAATACAATTTCGTCGGGTAATAATACTGGGTTCGAGTTGGGTCGACACAGAGGTTTCTAGTTAACCTTGGTTCGGGTTCGGGTTCGTCGGGTGGGGAAAGAGAGCACCGGGCCAGGCAGGTCGGTGAAACCCATGATTTGGTTTGGGTAGTGGTCCCAGAAAACCAAATATAAACATGTGATGGCTCAAATTTAAACTTGTTTCACTAGTATTAAAAAAGTTAGGCATATTTTGACCTTTAAAATATTTTTATTTGTTTGGTTCCTCTTGTAAAATCCATTTGTTTTAAAAATACGAGCACAAACACTTGTTCTGAGCCAACCCAACCATTTTATCTAAACAAACAAGCTGAAGAAGTCGTAATAGGATAAGAGCGTTCATCGTGTGAGCTCTACTCATTTTTTTTGCTCTTCTAGAACTCAACCTACTCAAGCTTAAGCTGATTTAAATTGTAATCAATTTTGAATTAATTTAAGTTGTGTATTATTATTTTTATGTATTATTTCAATAACTTATATTACACATATATACTCAGTTTATCATCATAAATAAAAATGAATTAGCCATATCCTAAAAGCATTATATGCTTATTTAAAAAATATTCTATTAATTGAATTATATTTCATCTAATAAATATAACAGAAGTATTTAATTAATATAAATTGGGATATGAATAGCTCCAAATAGGGTTCAAGTTTGGGTTTGCTCAACTCATCCCAATTGCAATATTGGATAGAAATACAAAGAAAACTACAACATGTCAGTAAGCTAAAAATATAAAAAATATTAGATATATTAAAAAATTCTATTAGCTTATTTATGAAAATAAATCAAATTCGAGCATATCAACTCTTATTATTAATACAAGGATGGGAGCAATTAAATTCTAATTAAAAGTAGGACATTTAGCCGATCAAAATAAAAACAAAAATAAAAATAAATTACGATAACTTATTTCCTTGCTCAAAGAGGGTATCATGATTGCACAAATCGGCCGATTCCACTCGGATCGGCAGCGTTCCGATCCAATTTAGGGGTTGAATCGGTCGGCCCCAAATCGGTTTCAAAATTGGCCGAGTTACCTCGATTCTGACCGATTTAAATTCGATTCGGAATCGGGGTAAATCAGGTAAAATCGATTTTTTGGGTAAATAACCAAAATACCTTAGGTATGATATTAATTAAATTATTTAAGCAAGGATAAAATTAGAAACTTACCCCAATCGGGTCTCCGCCCCTCTGCCACTGCGATTCTTCCCTCCACCCATCTACTGCAGATGACCTCAGCTCCGACCTTGCCTCCGAGGCAGGGGAAAGACGAGGCGGCGAGGGCAACCGACAAGGGTGAGCGGTGGGCCGATTGGGGCGTGGTGAGGGTCTGGGAGGCCGATTGGGCGTGGCAGGCAAGTGGCGGCGAGGGCGGATCGGGCATGGTGGCAATGTGGGGGGGGGGGTGCGAGCGACGACGAGGTGCACTAGGGAAGGGGGTGGCGGGACAGGGCAAGAGGCGTAGGGGGTGGGGCCGACAGGGGGAGGTGGGGCGGGGCGGTGGCCACGGCTGTGGCGGGGTTGAAGTAGGCCGCGTCAGGGGGGGGATGGGAGAATCGGGGTAAAATTTTAAAGAACCCGGTGGCATTTTCGTAATTAAAAGTTTACTCGGTTTTATTCGAATAAAAAATAATAACTAATTCTAAATAAATTATAAAAAAATCTAAAAAATATTATAAAATATAATACACACAATTTGGATCGATTTGGACTAATTGATGAGTTGTTAAATTTTTGTATCGGACCGATTTGGACTGATTCAAACCGATTCAACTGAACCGATTCTTGTCCGATTTAGGCAGATTCTAATTTCAATTTTGACTCACTCAAAAACTGATTCTAATTCCGATTCCGATTTTTACAACCATGGAGGGTATATCTCTACAAAATCCAACTCTATTTCTGGACTAGTTTTTTACTTAAGATCGAACCATGAATAACAAACCAAACCATGAGTTAGTGTTTTACCTCAACTTGGGCCGACGTTGACGGAGAAAAATGCAAATAAAATCACAATAGGGAGCACTAAAAACAAAATAAAAAAGGAGGGGCATAGCCGAAAACATGAAACCTGTGTTTGATTTCGATACGATTGATGCCGCCAAACGGAGGTGGCGTATATAAAATCCAAACAGGCCCTTCCTTCCGCTCCACACTCACCGTCTCCTCCGCCTCCGCCGCCGCCGCCGTCGCCGTCTGATTCGCCGGCCATGGCCTCCACGGCCGGGTCCTCGATCGCCTTCGCCTGCCATCCCCGATCCGCGGGGCGGGATCCGGTATCGCCTTCTTTTCACCCGAAAGCTCTCTCCTTTTTTTTGTCTCTTTGCCTTTGATGGCTTCGCTTTGCCGATCCGATCTGCGCTTTTCTTGGCCTATTTGGTTCTTTTCTATTGGATTCACTGGAGCAGGGCTCGTTGAGTGAGCTTGGATCTGTGCTTTTGTTTTGGTGTTAGGATGTGTGATTACGTGCATGTGATCATGTTTATCTGGTGTTGGAGTATTGGAACTTGTTTGATACGTTTGATCTGTTGGTATGATTCTGTGCATGTGATCATGCTTACGTGGTTGAGTGATGTTGGAATGTGATTATGTTTGCGTTTGTTGGGTGATCTATGTCTTGTATTTGAATAGGCTGAGCTGCTTGACATTGATTTTCATCTTTTCTTTTATTTAATCTTTTCTTCCATGTAGAAAAGTATTGCTGGTTGTGTGTGTTCAAGCCTATCAGTAGAATTAACAATTTGATCAAGATAAAGTTTATAGAAAAGGATCTGTTTGTATGCAATTTGAATTGGAAAATGGTGAAATTATAGAGCAGCTGCAAGAACATCAGAAATTTCTTTTGACCTTTTTTTGTTTTGTTGAGAAATGGTGAAATTATAGAGCAGATGCAAGAACATCAGAAATTTCTTTTGACCGTATTTTTTTTGTTGAATTCTGTGGATGATGATGGGTTTTTTTATGTACATATGCAAAAGCTGTGTGATGTTTGGCAATAGTCGGATTCAATAAAATATGCGCAAGTTCCCTAAAAATCTATTTTCCACTATAATAGAGAAAGTTCTACTTTTTTCTGTGGCCTCTTTTTTTAAAATATAATTTTGATGCATGAGTTTATATATATTTACCTGTGCATTGCTGAAGGGTATTAGATGATGTTTGTATTCCTTTTGTATGTTTCGATTTGGCTCTTGAATCAAAGTTGTAATACGTTTACAATTGATGAAAAGTTTTTTGCTTCTCTTGTCTTGTGCAGGCAATGATCAGGTTTTCAGGTCTGAAGTCAGCATCGTTTCTTGCCCAGAGGATAACTCTCCCATCCGTTTGGTTGCAGCCAATTAGCTTCCGAGTTTCTTGTGCTGTATGTATCTCTGAGACAGTTACCTTACATAATGGTGTTTTTTAGTTTTCTTTTCCTGGAGATGGCAAGTTTTATGATGCCATCGATAGTCTATATCCTTTAGTGTGGCACAAAGGGTTACATGTGAACATTGATAAACAATTTGTTCTATGGCATTGAATTACGCAATCTTTCATTTGTATTATTTCAAAAAAAACCAAGTGCATCATAGCTTGTTATATATATATTTTAAATTTTTTTGAAGTGTTTGATGATGAATGTCACAATGAATGATCAAGGTTGGTGGACATATTGACTTGGTCACAGAGGTACAAGCTTATTGATATGGATTGCGTTATGGCCATGCCCTCTTAGCTCGTATCATTGCTTTTGCCCAAAATCTGTAACTTTTGGCAAGTCTTACTCGGTTATGGCCTTCACCTTAAAATAAATTGGCCAAACATGAACCTATTTTACCCACAGTTGTATCTTTGATATGGCACAATTGATCTAATGCATATTTTTCCTGATCATTGGATGGATAACCATATATCTTGCAGAATTTATGATATTTTTACAGGCAAAAGCTGAGACCCTGGAAAAGGTGTGTAAAATTGTAAAGGACCAGCTGGCATTAGCTAAGGATGCCTCTGTCACCGGCGAATCTAAATTTCAAGCATTAGGTGCTGATTCACTTGACACGGTAAATAGCTGATGACTATTGAACTCATCTTTGCACATTCCACATCTTTTTTTATGGGTTTGTAGTTTTGATTGATATCAAATGTATTGTATAGCTCTGAATACATAAGCAATATCTTTAACTTACAAGTTTGACATTGTATAATAGATTGCTTGCACGAATATTTGAATCAGAAGAAACAGAGGGCAGTTAGCATTTGCAATCCTTAGGAGTGAAATTATTTTCAATTTGATTAAAATGTTATTCTTGTGGCTTTAGAATTTAAGTTTTTTAATTTAATATTTCATTGCATTCTTCCAAATCATCACAGTTCTTGTATATGGATTGCTGTCCCTTAAGTCGTTAGGAGCCCCTGAATTATTTGAGACTGGATTGCAAACTTTTTTTTTAGTATCTTTTTTAGGAAATCATGGCAATCCAAAATCCAGGAAAAGAAGTCCTGGCCGGTTTCATTGCATCCACACTGTAGCTTACGAACAATCAATTACTGACCATTTTTCACTTGGACTCTTTTGAAAACAAACCAGGTTGAAATTGTCATGGGCATTGAGGAGGCATTTGACATCTCTTTGGGAGAAGAAAGTGCCAATAAAATTGCAACTGTTCAAGATGCTGCCGATCTTGTTGAGAAACTGGTTAGCGAGAGAGAATGTTGAGAATTTGGCGAAAATTAGGAAGGCTATTATAAATAGTGATTATTGAGTCTGCAGATTAATGTTTTAGGGCTGCCATCTGTTGAGTTTGTTGGGTCATTCGTTGTGTGTTTTGTTGTCGCGAATGAGGTGTTCTATTTTGTCCGCAAGTTTTCAATCTATGTATCGTAATAATTTATGATTTCATATCAGGGCATTAATCTGGAGCTAAGTTATCCATTGACTGTGGTCTCTGCTAATTGCTAATATCTTGCTTGCGTTGAAATGTTTAGCCATCTTAGATAGGGATGAGTTTAGATATCCGGTATTGGATCTGAATCCGACTTGTTTATATATAATCTATAAAAGTTTTGCTCTATGATCTATAAAAGTTTTGGATTGGATTTGAGTTCATATGTTTTAGATATAAATATATTAAAAAATATGTAGATCAAAATTAGATTGGGGCGGTGTTATTTTATAAAATTATATTTTTAAAAATATTTAAAATATTATGTTATTATTATTATTATTATTATTGTTATTATATTTATATATTAAAATTTATATTATTTTAGTTGATTGAGTTATGAGTTTTGTATATTTTCATTGGATATGAATAGATAAATAAAGTAGATGCAAATTCGGGTTGGATTCGAGTTTGGATTTTTAAATTCAAGATGGACATGGAAACAATCAAATCTAATTTATTTATGCCTTTGAACCCATCCCTAGTCTTAGGTATAAGTGTCAACCCATCCCTACTCTTAGGTGCCCATGATGCACAAGGTAAAAATGAATATGCTATGTGAAAGAAATAGGCATTTACATCGGGAGAAGTACCCAACCTCTAAATTATCTATTTAATCTAGGGATTTATATTGTAAAACACTTGCACAAATAATTTATTTTATTAGTAGAAAATTAATTATTTAGAGAAAGTGATGAAAGCTATGAAACCTCATAGTTGTTCCCCACCTTGTGGCCAATTTTAGAAATTTATATTTTTATTATATATCGTTTATTATTTTTTATGATTAATTTTAGGCCTATATTTATGTTAGATTTATAGTAGTCTTGTAATACTTCAAATTTGGTTCATTTTCAAATCGAATTGAAATTGTTATGGTAGATAAGACTAACCTTTATTTTGATTAAGTTGGTTGACTCGAACTTAAGCAGAAGGGATTTAGACTCTTTATGTGTCTCAAAACAAAAAAATATCATAATATACAACCAATGCATGCATGAAATGCACACCATAACAAGATACTATGTTATGATTATTAATCAAACTTAAAATCAATTAAGTATGATAAAAATTATAGAAAGTTCTAAAATAAAACGGATGAAGTTTCCATTAAAAGTGCAATAAGGGGCTTACCTGTTTAACAAAATATATTTTCACAACATAACATATAATTTTTCAGAGTACAATAAAGTTATAAATAACAAAATAAAAGTTATAAATTGGGCCTTGACCCATCTGATGAACACATCCACCAAATTACCAAACCCATCTAAGAATATCTCATACATTTTAGACATAACACAAAATATATAACAAAATAATGTCATGACAAAATCACTGAAATAATACATGTCGCGCAAGGTCTGCTCCTCTGCCAAGGCTATCATATCTCCTTCTTGTTCCTCACCTATATAGATAATAGAAAACATCAACAGTGGTTGTCAATGGTTTGGAAATAACTAAATATCAAACTGACAAATTAGATTTGACTCCCAAGTAAAAGAAATCAATTATATCACTTCAACTGAACACTCTAAAGGCAACTATTAAGGAGTCATCAAGCTGCAGACGAGATGGCATCCCGAACTGACGAGTATTATGTCACTCTTAGCATTATCTTAAAGTCCCACTTTTAAACATGTAATTCAGATGTTGTGGAATATATTAATTATTTCTTGTAATTATATTACTTAGTATTTTTATCACTAATACAGAATTACCTTCACATGTATGAGCATGGAAGGATGGGTAGAGGTGGGATAGTTGGAGGAATCTATTATTAGACTATTTTTTTCTCAAAATTGTTTGCATGGTAGTTGGATTTTGGTTCAGTTTATGGGACTTAGATTATTCCGAGCATTTGTATATTAAATTTATTATTATGGATTCATTTAAAATCATGAAAATTAATAGAAAATTAATTTATGAGATACTTAGCTTCATATAGTAATACTTGCTCGTGGCTCGAAACGGGCGAATCGTTACACACACACACACACACACACACACACACACACACACACACACATATATATATATATATATATATGAATCAAGCAAGTCCACATAAAAGAAAATTTCCATAATGCATTCAATAACATCAAGAATAAAAGCATTTCATGATTTTGAAAGTTCAACATTTGATTAATGTACGAGGGATTCATATATCAATAGCAACAAGTTATTAGTGATTTAAGTTAACAAAACCATCAAAAGTACATATCAAGGTTTTAAACTTCAACAAAGTACGGGTGAGGCAATCAATTCATTAATCAATGCTAATGTTCATCACAAGGTTATTTAACCATCCCAATCTATTTGACAGCAACAACATGAATCAATTAACAAGTATTTTAATTTAATTAATCAAATTTCCATTTTTAATTACCATCAAAAGGTCAATTATTTCCCACATCATAATATCACAATGAACACTCAATCAAATGCTAATCTGCATTTTAAAGTCATCATATCATTAATTAATTATCATACAATATTAACATCAATATTAATCTATCAATTTCTATCAAAAAATTAATTACTTCTCTATCGATACAACCTTGTGCAATGCTCATCATAAATCATTACAATCAATAGGCAACTTTATCATGGAATTCCAAAATTAACACATTTATTAAATCACAACCGATGTGCAATGCCAATGATAGATAATAAAATGAAACTAAAATGAGATAGAGAGGGGAAGGGGCTCCTCACACTGGTTCGAAGACGACGGTGACGACAGTAGTGACAGTCGAGTGAGGTGACAGTGCTGCTGTGCGGCAAGGGGAAACAAAGCTAGGGAGGCCTGGGGAGGAGGGAGAACGGGTAGAGGAAAGTTAAGGGGAAGGGAGGAGATGGGAAGGGAATAAAGGGTCGGTCAGGGGAGCTAGCCGGTGTCAAGGCCGCGGCTGCAACATGCTGCCGGTGGCGACCAAGGGGCAGGGATGGTCGGCTAGGGCTCTAGGGAGGCGATCAATGGGGGAAATAGGTAGGAAGAAGAAGGGGTAGGGGAAGAGAGAAGAGGAGAAGTGTAACGACCCGGCCCAAAGTGCAACGTAATGGGCTAAGTCATTTCATTAAAATGGGTACCTCGGAAGTTAAAGATCTCTAGTCCATTCCCACTTATAAACAAGATCTTCTCCCAGTAGGTATTAGATGTGGCACTAAGTTGAGGGATCTCACAATCCACCCACCTTAGGAAATTTCGTCCCTTAAATGCCTATACTTGGCCCGTTGCTAGCCCCAGCCCACGACCTTTCTGGCCAGAGACCGGCAGCCTAGCCAACGTTTCTAATCCAGCCCACCATCTAACACGGAACCAGGTCGGCTCTAATACCATTTGTAATGACCCAGCCCAAAGCGCAACGTAATGGGCTAAGTCATTTCTTTAAAATGGGTACCCTGAAAGTTAAAGATCTATAGTCCATTCCCACTTATAAACAGGATCTTCTCCCAGTAGGTATTAGATGTGGGACTAAGTTGAGGGATCTCACAATCCACCCACCTTAGGAAATTTCGTCCCTAAAATGCCTATTTTTAGCCCGTTGCTAGCCCCAGCCCACGTCCTTTCTGGCCCGTGACTGGCAGCCTAGCCAACGTTTCTAATTTTGGCCCGTTGCTAACCCCAGCCCACGACCTTTTTGGCCTGTGACCGGCAGCCTAGCCAACGTCCCTAGTCCATCCCACCATCTAACACGGAACTAGGTCGGCTCTGATACCATTTGTAATAACCCAGCCCAAAGTGCAACGTAATGGGCTAAGTCATTTCTTTAAAATGGGTACCCTGGAAGTTAAAGATCTCTAGTCCATTCCCACTTATAAACAGGATCTTCTCCCAGTAAGTATTAGATGTGGGACTAAGTTGAGGGATCTCACAATCCACCCACGTTAGGATATTTCGTCCCCGAAATACCTATTCTTGGCCCGTTGCTAGCCCCAACCCACGTCCTTTCTGGCCCGTGACCGGCAGCCTAGCCAACGTTTCTAGTCTTGGCCCGTTGCTAACCCCAGCCCACGACCTTTTTGGCCCGTGACTGGCAGCCTAGCCAACGTCCCCAGTCCATCCCACCATCTAACACGAAACCAGGTTGGCTTTGATACCATTTATAACGACCCAGCCCAAAGTGCAACGTAATGGGCTAAGTCATTTCTTTAAAATGGGTACCCCGAAAGTTAAAGATCTCTAGTCCATTCCCACTTATAAACAGGATCTTCTCCTAGTAGGTATTAGATGTGGGACTAAGTTGAGGGATCTCACAAGAAGAACGGGGAGGTCAGCCAGCGCGGGCATCGGCGGCGAGGTGAGGCAGGGAGTGGTCGGCAGTTTGGGGAGAAAAGAAAAGGTGGGGTGAGGGGCAGGGGGGTGGGGGCGGTTGAGGTAGTGAAAAATAGGGAAGGGTAGTTTGGGTGATTCCAAATTTTAGTGGGGCTAGTTAAGGCCTCGTTTTTGTTAAAAAAATTTAAGGGTATTTTAGTAATTTTACTCTCAACTAGGATATGACCAATTAATTGTAAAATGGGATTCTAAAAGCTTCAAAAGGCTGTCTAAGGGTTGTGAAGGAATGCTAAACAAGTCATGGACACGAGTTAAAATAAAATGGGAAAATAAAATAAGTCGGATATCTATCGAAGGACATGCTCTAAAACTACCAACACAACAAAAATTCTGAACCAAGGAGTCCTAATATGATTAATGGTTTAAATTTAATTCTATAATCAAATGGGTAAAATAAAATAAATAAAGCATACTCACGTATATACATCATGGGCGCCTAATAGGTGAGGTGGTAGTACAAGGCGATAGGCCAGTTGACCGATGCGCTCTAGAACATCAAATTGGCCAATGTATTGCAAAGTGAGTTTCCCTCGTGTATCAAATCTCATGTTTCCTTTTGTCAGGGAGATTTTTAAGAGAGCATGATCTCCGACTACAAAGTGAACTTCACGTCGGTGTTGATTAGTGTAGCTTCTCTGTCAGTCCTAAGCTGACCCCATCCTCTCTTGGATCCGCATCACTGCATCCTATGTTTGTTGAATCATTTTTGGCCCAACTACCATCGACTCATTGCCATGAACCCAACACACTGGAGATATGCACAGCCTGCCATATAGTGCATCAAATGGTGCCATCCCAATGCTAGCCTCATAACATTTTTTTATGCTAATTCCACCAAAGGAAAATGCTCATCCCAATTACCTCCAAAGTCTAACATGCAAGCCCTAAGCAAATCTTCAAGGATCTAAACGGTCCTCTTAGACTGCCTGTCGGTCTAGGGGTGGAATGTGGTACTAAACATCGACTCTATGCCCATGGCTACCTGAAAAGCTCTCCAAAAATGGGATGTAAACTGTGGATCTCTGTCTGATATGATATCCAAAGGGACTCCATGTAATCACACTATCAGATCTCGAAACAAAGTCACCAAAGTAGATAGTGGGTAATTCATTCTAATAGGTATGAAATGTGTACACTTCGTCAGTCAATCCACTATGATCCACATGACAGCTCTCTACTGATGGGTCTTAGGCAAATTGACCACAAAGTCATATGCTATACTGTTCACTTCTACTTTGGGGTCTCCAATGGCTATAAGGTCCCATTGGGGTGGAAGTGTTCGGCCTTCACCTGCTGACAAACCGTGACCTGGCAACGGTGTCAAAGATTTCCCTCTTCAATCCCGGCTACCAATATGGTTGCCAAACATCGTGATACATCTTCAGTAATGACCCGCCCGTTCCGAGCCACGAGCCAAGTGTTACTATATGAAACTAAATGTTTCATAAATTAATTTTCTATTAATTTTTAAGATTTTTAATAATCCACAACAATAAATTTGCTATATAAATGCTTAGAATAATCTAAGTCCCATGAACCAAACCAACATCCCATTACCACGCAAACAATCTCGAGAAAAGAATAGTCCAATAATAGAGTCCTCCAACTGTCCCGACTCTACCAATCCTTCCATGCTTATACCTGCAGAGGCAATTCTGCATTAGTGATAAGAACACTAAGTCGTATAATTAAATAAAACAAGTCCATAAACTCCCTATCATTATCTATAATAATGGCTGTTGTGACCATTCCAACATGTCCATTTATTAGCTGATGGTTCAATCCACCATGTCCATTAGTTGGCTGATGGGTCAGTCCACCATGTCCATCTATTGGCTGATGGGTCAGTCCATCATGTCCATTACCGACCGGCGAGTCCAATTCGCCATGTCCATCTATTGGCTGATGGGTCAGTCCACCATGTCCGTAATTGGCTGGCGAGTCCAATCTGCCATATCTAATTTATTTGCTGATGGATCAGTCCACCATGTCCGTAATTAGCTGGCGAGTCCAATCCGCTATGTCTAATTTATTGACTGATGGGTAGTCCATCATGTCCATTACCGGCTGGTGAGTCAAATCTGCCATGTCCGTTATCGGCTGGTGAGTCCAATCCACCATGTCCGTAATTGGCTGGCGAGTCCAATCCGCTATGTGCAATTTATTGGTGAAGGGTCAGTCCATCATGTCTATTATTTGATTATGAAGGATGTAGCCCATGTCAGATTGAGTCAATTCCTTGACCCCGGTTGCACTCCGTGCATGGTGATCAAATCTGGGCTCAAGCTGACCAGGTTGTCCACTAGGGAAAATACAACATTTTAAATAATTATATGGACAATACAACATTTTAAATAGTTATACGGACTTGGAATTGTGATGAGGTATTTGCAACTACAACACATGATCCTCATATGAATATAATTTCTCTAAAGCCAAATGTACTCACAAGCTATCCAAAGGATGTTTCATGTAACAATAGAACTCTCCTTTATATAGAATAATATGTGTGGAATTCAAGAAGTCATTATATTAAATTTTATTAATATGTGTGGAATTTAAGAAGTCATTACATTAAATTTTATAGAAAAGAACGTAATCACTCATTACTATATCATTTGTGTGATAATGAAAAGTCAAAAACTTACTATTAAGTGAATACAAATGGTTTATAAATGATATTGATTCTTAAGAATTTATTTAATCAAATATTATTTATGGTTCGTTTTAAGATTTATAAAACCCAAAATAAATTAACCTAATTATTTTTTTCAGGGTTTTACAATCTCCCCAGCTTAGGAATTTTCGTCCTCGAAAATATAATTAGGAGAAAAATTGGGGTTTTACAATCTCCCCAGCTTGGGAATTATCCTCGAAAATATAATAGGGTCATGAGTAATTTTTTTTTTTTAAGTATTGCCACTCATATGTATAGCTAAAGTAAGGCACACTGTCCCATGACACTGTTATCCATATCGCAGAGGTGACCAATACTACCACCACTACCTAGATAACACCTCTGATTGTAAAGGCATCCCATATACACTCATTGGTTTAGGGTGTCACGTGCACCTAGCATGGCATACAAGTGGCACACCTATAATAACTTACCATTTGAAACAATGAAAATTAATTTTATAAAAGAATGATCAATTCTTATATAAAGAAAATTTACCCTTGGGATAGTGGACTCTTAGACTTTCAACAAGGTAATGATTGATTTGCATGGTTCCGTGGGAAACACAGCTCTGATACCACCTGTAACGACCCGCCCGTTCCGAGCCACAAGCCAAGTGTTACTATATGAAACTAAATGTTTCATAAATTAGTTTTCTATTAATTTTTAAGATTTTTAATAAATCCACAACAATAAATTTACTATATAAATGCTCGGAATAATCTAAGTCTCATAAACCAAACCAACATCCCACTGCCACACAAACAATCTCGAGAAAAGAATAGTCCAATAATAGAGTCCTCCAGCTGTCCCGACGTCTACCCATCCTTCCATGCTTATACCTACGGAGGCAATTCTACATTAGTGATAAGAACACTAAGCCATATAATTAAATAAAACAAGTCCATAAACTCCCTATCATTATCTATAATAATGGCTATTGTGACCATTCCAACATGTCCATTTATTAGCTGATGTTCAGTCCACCATGTCCATTAGTTGGCTGATGGGTCAGTCCACCATTTCCATCTATTGACTGATGGGTCAGTCCATCATGTCCATTACTGGCCGGCAAATCCAATCCGCCATGTCCGTTATCGGCTGGTGAGTCCAGTTCACTATGTCCATTAGTTGGCTGATGGGTCAGTCCACAATGTCTGTAATTGGCTGGCGAGTCCAATCCGCCATGTCTAATTTATTGGCTGATGGGTCAGTCCATCATGTCCATTACCGGCTGGCGAGTCCAATCCGCCATGTCCGTTATCGGCTGGTGACTCCAATCCACTATGTCCGTAATTGGCTGGCGAGTCCAATCCACCATGTCCAATTTATTGGCTGATAGGTCAGTCCATCATGTCCATTACCAGCTGGCGAGTCCAATCCGCCATGTCCGTTATCGGCTGGTGACTCCAATCCACCATGTCCATAATTGGCTGGCAAGTCCAATCCGCCATGTTCAATTTATTGGCTGATGGGTCAGTCCATCATGTCCATTACCGGCTGGTGAGTCCAATCCGCCATGTCCGTTATCGGCTGGTAAGTCCAATCCACCATGTCCGTAATTGGCTGGCGAGTCCAATCCACCATGTCCAATTTATTGGCTAATGGGTCAGTCCATCATGTCCATTATTTGATTATGAAGGACGTAGCATGTGTCAAACTGAGTCAATTCCTTGACCCCGGTTGCACTCCGTGCATGGTGGTCAAATCTGGGCTCAAGCTGACCAGGTTGTCCACAAGGGAAAATACAACATTTTAAATAATTATACGGACAATACAAAATTTTAAATAATTATACGGACTTGGAATTGTGATGAGGTATCTGTAACTACAACACATGATCCTAATATGAATGTAATTTCTCTAAAGCCAAATGTGCTCACAAGCTATCCAGAGGATGTTTCATGTAACGATAAAACTCTCCTTTATATAGAATAATATGTGTGGAATTCAAGAAGTCATTATATTAAATTTTATTAATATGTGTGGAATTTAAGAAGCCATTACATTAAATTTTATAGAAAAGAACGTAATCACTCATTACTATATCATTTGTGTGATAATGAAAAGTCAAAAACTTACTATTAAGTAAAATACGAATGGCTTATAAATGATATTGATTCTTAAGAATTTATTTAATTAAATATTATTTATGGTTCATTTTAAGATTTATAAAACCCTAAATAAAATAATCTAATTATTTTTTTCGGGGTTTTACATATTCACTCCACCTAGATGCACTGTGCACCTTCAAGTATGGGCTTCATGAAGAATAGTAGTGAGAAGTCTGGGATACTCAGGGATGTCAAGGATGAGAGGCGACCTCTCAGTCTTACGAATCCATCTGCTTCTCTCGCCAAATCTCAGTAATTCCCATGCTTTAACCACTGACTCAGCTGCTCATCCTCCTCTTGTGCAGCCCTAATATGCTCAAGGATACTCAGGGATGTCAGGGATGAGAGGCGACCACTCAGTCTTACCAATCCATCTGCTTCTCTGGCCAAATCTCGGTAATTCCCATGCTCTAACCATTGACTCAGCTGCTCATCCTCCTCTTGTGCAGCCCTAATATGCTCAAGGACACTCAGGGATGTCAGGGATGAGAGGCGACCTCTCAGTCTTACCAATCCATCTGCTTCTCTGGCCAAATCTCGGTAATTCCCATGCTCTAACCTTTGACTCAGCTGCTCATCCTCCTCTTGTGCAGCCCTAATATGCTCAAGGATACTCAGGGATGTCAGGGATGAGAGGCGACCTCTCAGTCTTACCAATCCATCTGCTTCTCTGGCCAAATCTCGGTAATTCCCATGCTCTAACCATTGACTCAGCTGCTCATCCTCCTCTTGTGCAGCCCTAATATGCTCAAGTATACTCAGTTGAATCGAGAGTCTTATCATCATTCCAACTAACTACCCCTGGCCTGTATCATTCTCAGTTACTGAAAATTCTAACATCCCTACCAAACCTCAAACAAGACTCATAATCAAGGTGTCTGCTACCACGTTTGCCTTGCCCTCATGAAATGAGATATCAATCTCGTAATCAAACAACAGTTCCAACCATCTCCTATGGCAGTTTTTTAGATCTTTCTATGTGAAGATATATTTTAGACTCTTGTGATCAGTCAAAAGTTTAAAGGAAGTCCCATAGAGGTAATGTCTCCATGTCCTTAGTGCAAAGATCACTGCTGCAAGCTCTAGATCATGCGTAGTGTATGTAAAATCTATGACTCGAGTCAGAGTTTTACTACAGCGAACTAGTCGGTTCAACTGTTGGCTCGAGTCGAGTCAGTTTCATGAACCACATGCTGAGTCAAGGCCAACCATGAGTTATGAGCAATGAGGGTCAAGCGTACCTCAATATACGATGTTAACGTTGAAAATATAGTGAGAAATGAGTTATTAGAATATATGAAATGTGCAATATTTTCTTTTTTATGTATTTGATCATAGAAATAGTTTTAGGTCGATTAACGCATTAGGATGCGTTATAGGGCAGTTCGGGTGGGTTATTAGTTATAGAACATGTCATCATGTGTTATGATGTGTAATATATTTTATGAGATTTTTTCATATTTTTCTAGATTTTTTAGGATTTATTACGAATTAGTTATTATTTTGACTCGGTAGGAATCGAGTCAATACTTATTTACGAGTTTGCCACCGAAGTGTTTCTTCTCCCTCCCGACACTTCCTTGCGCCAAAACCCTATTGCTGCTCCTGTGGTTGTCGCCGAATCTGCACTACTAGCGATCGACGCCGCTCCGCCCTGCCATGCCGCCCAGACCAACCCCGGCCACCATCTTGCCACCACATTGCTCGAATCGCCCCACGAGCCACGACATTACCCAAGTCAATTCGCCGCTGTCCACCACCGCCATGACATTGACGACCTCTCCCTTGACCTCCCCGACATTTCCCCCTACCTAACACCGCTGCCAAGGACGGCCATGGGTCCGATCGGAGAGACCGATGCCCCCCCAGTTGAACTTGTCACTGTCGTCGATGGTCATCACCGCCACTACCGTCCTCATCGTCGCCACCATTGGGTCGAACTCATCAAGCCGGTGCCAACGGTACCCCATACCACTACCATCCCGTCAGTCACCAAAAACTGTTGGGAAGCTTCCAGGAAACTGCAAGAATCAGCCAGAAAATCGTCGGAACCTACCGGAAAACCAGATTTGCTAGAACTCACCGGATCTTCCGCCGAGTTCGTCCAATGGAACTTGATCAAACTTCGGATGCCGCCAAGTGCCAAATTGGAGCTTCGAGACGTGCGACAAAACCCTAACCGTCGTCGATTGCTAAGGACGAAAGGTATAATTACCTACAATTTAATTATTTTAAATTAATTATTATTAGCACAACATGCTAGAATTGATTGTTTGACATGATGAATGCTTGACAGTGAATGAAATGATGGTTTGCATGACTTGTATGATAGTGAATGTGTAAAGACCCGGAAAAAAAAAATTTTTTAGCTGGTTAAGTATGAATTACCCAGTTAAATTGAAAAGTAATTTCTAATCGGACGATTCTAGTTGAATCAGTCGAGTCGAACACATTAATTAAGTGAACCATACCATTTAAGAGGTTGAGTGAAAAGGTTAAGTGAACCGTGTTAATTACCCAATTACCCGGTTAAAGGAATTATGATGAAAGGGTGCTTCCACAAACCCTAGCCGTCATTTATTCTTTAAAAAAGGAGAAGGGGTCGTTGAACCTAGGAAATACCAATGGATGATGGGGTGTGAGAATTTAATGAAGGGGTCGTTGAACCTAGGAAATACCAATGGATGATGGGGTGTGAGAATTTAATGAAGGGGTCATTGAACCTAGGAAATACCAATGGATGATGGGGTATGAGAATTTAATGGAGGGAATGGTTGAAGTGTATATATATGCAGGAGGAGGGAGTATTTCATCCCTCATCTCCGTCCCAGGCGACCTCCCCATTACTGTGTGAGTATTTCATCCCTCATCTCCGTCCCAGGCGACCTCCCCATTACTGTATTAGGGTTCACGGATCACAGTCAGACGTAATCACAAATCAGGTACGTATAATAGGTAGAACATCGTATTTTCCTTGTTGGTAGCCTAGGTCGGCCTGAGCCCAGATTCGACCACCATGCACGAAGTGCAACCGGGGTTAATGAATTGACTCAGTCCGACACTGGGTCGTGTTATGTGTGTGAATCATGTAATGCATCGATATTGTTTTGGAGTAGTGATAGCCGCCCCATAAAATGGCTACGGCCGGGGTGAGTGAGGCACAGCGATTCCTCCATCGCACTAGAGTGCAGTGATTGCCGCCCCATAAAAAGGCTACGGCCGGGGTGTGTGAGGCACTGGCACTGAGTGCAGTGATAGCCGCCCCATAAAAAGGCTACGGCCGGGGTGTGTGAGGCACTGGCACTAGAGTTGGCAGTGAGAGCTTCCCCACAAACGGGGCATAGCGATCACCTGAGTGCAGTGATAGCCGCTCCACAAAAAGGCTACGGCCGGGGTGTGCAAGGCATTGGCACTGGAGTGCAGTGATAGCCTCCCCATAAAAAGGCTACGGCCGGGGTGTGCGAGGCACTGGCACTAGAATTGGTAGTGAGAGCTTCCCCACAAACGGGGCATAGCAATCACCCGAGTGCAGTGATAGCTACCCCACAAAAAGGCTACGGCCGGGGTGTGCGAGGCACTGGCACTGGAGACGGTAGTGGTAGCCTCCCCATAAAAAGGCTACGGCCGGGGTGTGCGGATCACAGCGGACACCTCCTCCGCATTGTTTTGGAGTATAGCGGAATCGCTCCACCGCATATTAAAATAAACATAAGGAAATAGTGGAATGTACTTGTTTTGTTTTATCTATTATACTACTTAGTGTTGTAATCACTAATGCGGAATTGCCTCCGCAGGTGTGCAGATACAAGATTAGGTGATTGACATCCAGAGTATGGAGCAAAATAAATATGAGGACTCCTTTTCTTTTAAATTGAGAAATAAGTGTGGCTGCTGGGAAACGGTCCAAGACTGTGGGATGTTTATGTATGTTATTATTTATAAAAAATGTTTGACATAATTACTTACTTTTGAGTAACAACTAGCCAGTTAGGCCCACAATATCGTGAAAAATGGCGGGTCGTTACAGGTGGTAATCAGAGCCAGGTTTCCCAAAAGCTCACATCTTATGACTCAAGTACCTTGTTGAAGAGTCTAATATTTTATTTTTCTCCAATAGGGTATGTCATTAGGGAATTAGTGGACTCCCTAATAAACCTAAGTAATCATTGAAAAAAAAATTAATGAACCATAACGGAATAAATTTTAGATGGCAGGCACCCGAAGGAAGTCGAGCCAAGCTGCGCAGTCAGACACAAACCTTGAGAGTGTGTTAGGCCAAATTTTGACGGCCATACAGGGACTAGCGCAGGCTTCAGAAAATACCACTTCTGTTGTTCAGAACATGGTTCAGAGGTTACCGGGATTGGTAATGGGGAATGGAGCTCCAAATTCGGCTGCGGGTCCTAGTAACGTCCCAAATGGGGATCAGGGGAGCGCCCAAGAGCGGGTAGGAATAGCTGACCCGGGCGAGCAAGGAGAACTTCCAAACCCGGTGCCACCGGTAGTCCAACAAGTGGTACTGCCAAATGGGGATGACAGTGATCGATACACTGTAGAGAAATTCCGGAAGAACGGAGCTGAGGTATTCATTGGAGGGACTGATCCAATGAAGGCAGAGAGCTGGTTGGACATTACTGAAAAAGCATTTAGAGCTCTCTCTGTGCCTCATCGCCATCAAGTGAGGTTGGCGACATGCATGCTTCAGGAGGAAGCATCCTATTGGTGGAAGTCCATGGAGAAGACTGTGTTCTATCAACGGGAGATTTCGTCCATTCCTTGGGCGGAATTTGTAACAGCTTTTAATGGACAATATTTTCCTGAGTCTGTTGTCCAGAAGAAAGCACTGGAATTTGCCACTCTAACTCAGAAGGATGATTCAGTCCGAGAGTATGCCAAAAATTTCTTGCAACTGGAGAGATTTGCATCTGGAAGTCTGGCAACTGCCCGGGCCAGAGCAGACAAATTTTTCTGGGGGTTAAAGCCAGAATTGAGGAGTAGGGTAGCTACGGCGCCAAGAGGCACTATAACCGAAGTGATTGAAGCAGCCACTACTCATGAGTTGGTGTACGACTATGTCCGTGCACAGAAACAAGGGAAGGCTACTATGCAACATAAGAACGCCAACCAGGGTAGTAGCAAAAACAGGTCTGAAGAACACCAGCAGCAGAACTATCAACGGAATGTCGATGGGAACCGCAAAAGGAAGTTTCAGGAGATTCCGTATCGACTATGTAAAAATTGCAACAAGATGCATTCAGGGTTATGCAGGGAGCCCCGTAGGTGCTACAATTGTGGAAGGACGGGACACTTGCAAAACGAGTGTCGTCAGCCCCTGAAGCAACAACAGGAGCAACCTGAAAAGGAGAAGACACCAGCTCCTAATCGCTACCCAGCACCTGCAAAACAAGTGGACAAAGGGAAGGCGAAACTCTTTGCAGTCGAAGTCGAGGACGCTGAGAATGAGGACCACACAGTTCGAGGTAAAATCCTGATTCAAAGTGTTAGTGTGGATGTTTTATTTGACTCAGGGTGTACGCATTCGTTCCTATCATCCCGATTAGTTAAGAGTTTAGGACTCCAAACGTCTACATTACCTAAGACTTATAGGGTCACCACCGCAACGGGAGAAGGGGAGGTCACAACGTTAGGAGTGACTAACCTATCCTTGGATATACAAGGGAAACCCTATGTGTGGAATTTCATTGTCTATGGGATAATAGGATTTGATGTACTGTTGGGAATGGACTGGTTGTCTGCACACCAGGCTTTTCTCGACTGTAAAGGGAGGAGAGTATTGACTAAACCTTGTAATTGTGAGATGGGGGTCATTTTCCAAGGGTCATGGAATGATCCATCCTCTTGTATTGTGTCGGTTAGTGAGGCAACTGAGTGGTTTGGTGAGGGTTGTAAAGCTTTTTCGGCAACTCTAGAGGAGCCTGAGTCCAAACCCAAAGAGTTGTCAATGATTCCGGTGGTAGCAGAATTTCCGGACGTATTTCCAGGTGAACTTCCAGGGTTACCTCCTAAGCGGGCAGTGGAGTTTGTCATTGACCTAGCACCGGGAGTATCACCAATTTCTAAAGCACCATACCGCATGGCTCCAGCGGAACTCAAGGAGTTAAAGAGTCAATTAGAAGAGCTGTTGCAGGCAGGCTTCATACGACCAAGTACTTCACCCTGGGGAGCCCCTGTTCTTTTTGTAAAGAAGAAGGATGGCTCACTTCGATTGTGTATTGACTATCGTCAGCTCAATCAAATGACAGTCAAGAATCGGTACCCCTTACCGAGGATTGATGATTTATTTGATCAGTTGAAAACAGCCGGAATATTCTCAAAAATAGACTTGCGGTCCGGATACCATCAACTACGGGTGAAGGAATCTGACATACAGAAAACGGCTTTCCGAACTCGCTATGGACATTATGAGTTTCTGGTTATGCCTTTTGGTCTGACAAATGCACCAGCGGCCTTTATGTCACTTATGAACACAGTGTTCCACGAATACTTGGATAAGTTTATTATTGTGTTTGTGGACGACATTCTGGTCTATTCAAATAATGAGGAGGACCATGGGAAACACTTGTCCATTGCTCTTCAAGTATTGAGAGAGAATCAACTGTTCGCCAAATTATCAAAGTGTGACTTCTGGTTGAAGGAGGTGAATTTCCTCGGACATGTTGTCTCAAAGGCGGGAGTTGCAGTGGATCCGTCAAAAGTGAAAGCAGTCATTGATTGGCCACAACCTAAGTCAGTCACTGATATCAGAAGCTTCCTCGGTTTGGCGGGTTACTATAGGAAATTCATTAAAGACTTTTCCTTAGTAGCATCGCCGATGACCAAACTTACAAGGAAGGGGGTTAGGTTTGAATGGAGTAGTAAGTGTGAGGAGAGTTTCCAGTCTCTAAAGAAGAGTCTAACAACTGCACCAGTCTTGACCCTGCCTAATGGTAATGAAGGATTCGTAGTCTTCAGTGATGCGTCTCGGTTGGGTTTAGGATGCGTCCTTATGCAAGATGGTAAGGTGGTGGCTTACGCATCTCGCCAATTGAAGATTCACGAGCAAAATTATGCGACCCATGACTTGGAACTGGCAGCAGTAGTTTTTGCCCTAAAGATTTGGAGGCACTACTTGTATGGGGCCCAGTTCGAAGTTTTCACCGACCATCAAAGTTTGAAGTATATCTTCACCCAGAATGACCTTAACCTTCGACAGAGACGGTGGATAGAATACTTGAAGGACTATGATTTCCAAATTTTATACCACCCGGGAAAAGCGAACGTTGTGGCCGACGCGTTGAGTCGGAAGGGCAAGATGGACAAGGGTCAACAACTAGCTAGACTTTGGGCTATGTCAGCTGAGGTGGTAGCTATTAACCCGGTGGAACAAATGACAGGAATACTGGCGAACCTGGTTATCTCCAATGAATTGGTGGACCGAGTTAAGCTAACACAAATGGAAGATGAGAAGCTGAATGAAATGTTGGACAAAACTCCCAACATTGTAGCAGATTCCAACAGTGTAATCAGATTTAGAGGGAGGTTGTGTGTACCCAACAATGATGCATTAAAACGAGATATTCTGGAAGAAGCTCATCGTTCAAGGTTCTCAATACACCCTGGTGTTACAAAGATGTACCAGGACTTGAAACGAACCTACTGGTGGGTTGGAATGAAGAGGGATGTGGTGGATTTTGTTTCCAAGTGTCAGACGTGCCAATTGATCAAAGCCCAACATCAACTACCCGGTGGATTATTACAACCTTTAGAGATACCTACCTGGAAATGGGAGCGTGTCACATGTGATTTTATTACTAAACTCCCAAGGACTTTGAAGAGACATGACTCTATATGGGTAGTTGTGGACCGTTTGACTAAGGCAGCTCATTTTATCCCCACAAAATCAACAAGGACTGCGGAATACTTAGCAGAACTGTACATAAATAACATTGTCAGGCTGCATGGAATTCCGAAGGAGATAGTCTCTGACAGAGATCCCCTATTCACGTCACATTTTTGGGAAGTTTTCCAAAAAGCTATGGGGACCCAAATCAAGTTAAGTACAGCATATCACCCCCAAAGTGATGGTCAAAGTGAGAGGACCAATCAAACCTTGGAGGATTTGTTGAGAGCTTGCATCCTCGATTGGGGAGGAGATTGGGAGAAACACTTAGCCTTGGCTGAATTCACCTATAATAACTCTTACCAAGCCAGTATAGGAATGGCACCGTTTGAAGCCTTATACGGTAGGCCTTGTCGATCTCCATCATGCTGGTTGGAATCTACAGAGATGGTTATAGTCGGGCCAGAAATGGTGAGAGAAGCAGCTGAAAAGGTGCAACTCATCCAGCAAAGGCTTAAGGCAGCTCAGGATCGGCAGAAAAGTTATGCTGATACTCGAAGGAAGGACTTAGAATTCCAAGTTGGGGAGTTCGTCTACCTTAAGACCTCACCTAAAAAGGGAGTGATCAGATTTAGAACATCAGGGAAGTTGAAGCCAAGATTCATAGGACCATTTCCAATTTTGGATCGAATCGGAAGTTGTGCATATAGATTAGCATTACCACCAAGCCTTGATGGTGTACACAATGTCTTTCATGTGTCAATGCTAAAGAAATATGTACGAGATGAGAATCACATTATCACAAATTTTGCAGATTTAGAGCTACAATCGGATTTAACCTACGAGGAAAAACCGATTCGAATCTTGGCAAGGGAAACAAAGACACTCCGTAGCAAGGAAATCCCTTTGGTAAAGGTATTATGGAGAAATCAGGGATCAGAAGAAGCGACATGGGAGACTGAACAGGAAATGGCCAGAAAATATCCTAGCCTTTTTGTAGCATAAAATCTGTGTAAATCTGATTTATGCTATGATATTTCGGGGACGAAATAATTCTAAGTTGGGGAGATTGTAAAGACCCGGAAAAAAAAATTTTTAGCTGGTTAAGTATGAATTACCCAGTTAAATTGAAAAGTAATTTCTAATCGGACGATTCTAGTTGAATCAGTCGAGTCGAACACATTAATTAAGTGAACCATACCATTTAAGAGGTTGAGTGAAAAGGTTAAGTGAACCGTGTTAATTACCCAATTACCCGGTTAAAGGAATTATGATGAAAGGGTGCTTCCACAAACCCTAGCCGTCATTTATTCTTTAAAAAGGAGAAGGGGTCGTTGAACCTAGGAAATACCAATGGATGATGGGGTGTGAGAATTTAATGAAGGGGTCGTTGAACCTAGGAAATACCAATGGATGATGGGGTGTGAGAATTTAATGAAGGGGTCATTGAACCTAGGAAATACCAATGGATGATGGGGTATGAGAATTTAATGGAGGGAATGGTTGAAGTGTATATATATGCAGGAGGAGGGAGTATTTCATCCCTCATCTCCGTCCCAGGCGACCTCCCCATTACTGTGTGAGTATTTCATCCCTCATCTCCGTCCCAGGCGACCTCCCCATTACTGTATTAGGGTTCACGGATCACAGTCAGACGTAATCACAAATCAGGTACGTATAATAGGTAGAACATCGTATTTTCCTTGTTGGTAGCCTAGGTCGGCCTGAGCCCAGATTCGACCACCATGCACGAAGTGCAACCGGGGTTAATGAATTGACTCAGTCCGACACTGGGTCGTGTTATGTGTGTGAATCATGTAATGCATCGATATTGTTTTGGAGTAGTGATAGCCGCCCCATAAAATGGCTACGGCCGGGGTGAGTGAGGCACAGCGATTCCTCCATCGCACTAGAGTGCAGTGATTGCCGCCCCATAAAAAGGCTACGGCCGGGGTGTGTGAGGCACTGGCACTGAGTGCAGTGATAGCCGCCCCATAAAAAGGCTACGACCGGGGTGTGTGAGGCACTGGCACTAGAGTTGGCAGTGAGAGCTTCCCCACAAACGGGGCATAGCGATCACCTGAGTGCAGTGATAGCCACTCCACAAAAAGGCTACGGCCGGGGTGTGCAAGGCATTGGCACTGGAGTGCAGTGATAGCCTCCCCATAAAAAGGCTACGGCCGGGGTGTGCGAGGCACTGGCACTAGAATTGGTAGTGAGAGCTTCCCCACAAACGGGGCATAGCAATCACCCGAGTGCAGTGATAGCTACCCCACAAAAAGGCTACGGCCGGGGTGTGCGAGGCACTGGCACTGGAGACGGTAGTGGTAGCCTCCCCATAAAAAGGCTACGGCCGGGGTGTGCGGATCACAGCGGACACCTCCTCCGCATTGTTTTGGAGTATAGCGGAATCGCTCCACCGCATATTAAAATAAACATAAGGAAATAGTGGAATGTACTTGTTTTGTTTTATCTATTATACTACTTAGTGTTGTAATCACTAATGCGGAATTGCCTCCGCAGGTGTGCAGATACAAGATTAGGTGATTGACATCCAGAGTATGGAGCAAAATAAATATGAGGACTCCTTTTCTTTTAAATTGAGAAATAAGTGTGGCTGCTGGGAAACGGTCCAAGACTGTGGGATGTTTATGTATGTTATTATTTATAAAAAATGTTTGACATAATTACTTACTTTTGAGTAACAACTAGCCAGTTAGGCCCACAATATCGTGAAAAATGGCGGGTCGTTACAGAATGGATATTAGTAATCTAAGTAAGTAAAGTAAATTTGAGCCCGCTAACTGACTACAACGTAACTTACAACAGTATAATAAAATTGGTATGAATAGGATGAGGTAGAATTATTTCTACATTGATAATTGTTTGACTATTGATGGATGATGTTTGTATTGTGAGTGTGTTGATCGTGATGAGTTTGATGCATCATTTAGTAGCGGGTGTCAGCTTTTAGATTTGATGTGTAGGGACGGAGCAGGAGCTCACCGCCTAGGCACGAGGATGTGCTTGGAGCTTTTGCCAGGTCTGTTAGGACTCGCTTCTTGTTTTATCTCTATACACCATCATGTTTTGTTTTCGCAGGTAAGCAAACGTGTCGAGTGGTGGATTTATTGTATTCCACTCCACCCGGGCCATTTAGTCGCACGTTATTTTCGAATTAATAACCCTCGAGGATGAGATCCCTGGAGTTTTTTTTTGAAACTCAGATCCAGATCATGACACCTTTGGGCCTATTATATAAATCCCTACCCAAACCTTTATACATTTAGTTTTCAAGTTTCAGTGAGAGATGGAATGAGGGAAATTCGATGACCGTGCTATGTGAGCAGACATGTGCTAGTCAATAGCGGGTTTGGAACTGGTGAGTGTCCACTCCATTCCTGTGGGATCCTAACAACTTCATCTTTGAGTTCCTCAAACCCGGAGAGGTGGGGAGGTTTACAGGTATTGCTGTGCAGCGCATGTCGAAGAGTACTCGACCCTTGTACTCAGGGCCAAGAGCAATACGGAGGATGTAGAGGGCTGAGACGAACGAGATTGATTTTCCCGTACAAAGGTATGGAAAGCAGGCGCTGCCGCCTGAGGGTGATGACTCCCATTACTGCCCTTGTGAGAGTTCCTGATGAAGTATATGAGGTTTATATTCAACAAGAGGGTTAGCTCTCCTGTGTCAAATTGATATTAGTTATTTTCTGAACTGGTTACACTTTTTATTGACTATTTTCTATATTTATGTAGGTGAGAATAGCAATGAATGAAAGCTATCAGGACTACGGAGGAGTAGCATAGAACTGCGCACACATGTACCTGTCGTGTATAACGTATAATGATGGTGTGTTGATGCTATGTGAATGATAATCATGTTGTGTTATGCCTTGATAAATTGCCTATGAAACAAATACATAAATGTGAATGAACATGGAGCCTTGGAGCTCTAACTTGGCTCAGGTGAAAATGAAAGTGATAATGACTGAATGTCATGATAGATTGTCATGTTTTATATTATTTTGATAGAATATTTATATATTGTTGTTGTGGACAGGTTGACCCTTATTGCACTTTTAGTGGAAACTCTGTGCATTTTTCTATAGAAATAGATATTTTCCTTTAGATTTCTCATTTATTGTTTTTGCTTGCATGTCATGGCATACATGTAGAACTATGTTAGAACCCAATTATTCCATCCATGTTTTGCATGTCACGTCTCCATCTCAAGGCATCGAGGGCAGATTCAGGTCGGCTTAACTAAATCCAGTAGATTAGCAAATAGTTCGGTCACCAGTGACATTTCCGAGTCGGTTTATGGGTGAGCCAAAACACCGATCACATTATAGTTTACATATATGCGAAAGCTGCGTCAAGCCGTACCGATAGGTATTTTTTTGTCTTTATGTTTTTGGTTTACAGATTTTCTTACTGAACAGTGGTGTAACAAGGTGATCAAATTAGAGTAGGGTGTATCGGGAGGATGGTGAACTGGACTTGTAGAACGCAGATCAGGGCCCCATCCCCTCCAGTGCCCAAACAAGATAGTCCCGACCATGGTCACAATGACACAACATCTAGTCGACCGAGGACCACCATGCCACCAGCATAACCAGTGTGCCAGTGTCAGCTAGTGGATGTAGTGAGAGCCGTCATCAAGATAGTCGATGTGACAGTCACCACAACACAAGTAGTCAACAAGAGAGAGTGCAGCAATTGCCAGATTAGCTGAGGTACATATACAGATGCAGTAGTACCAAGAGGAATTCAGGAGAGAGCTCAGACAGATAGCCTCTTAGTAGCTAGAGCAGACAAGAGACCAGTAGTGGATGAAGAGGCATGAGGAGAGCGAGCAATTCCCATGGGCCTTCCGCCGCTACCTCCTTGTCCACCACTGCAACTCCTCCAATTGACCCACATTAGGTGAGGATGAGACTAGATGCCAGTGGAATAGTAGTAGCAGGTAGCTAACAAATTGCAAGTGGAAGTAGAGTTGCAGGATTTGACAGTGTACTAGCTAGTACGGGACAACATATCAACTTTTTGCCCGAACTGTAGACATCATGGAGTTGAGTGCAGAGTAGGCATAGACGCATGCTACAAATGCAGTCAACCAGGACATAGAGTCGCAGAGTGCAGATTAGGCATAGACACATGCTATAGTTGCGGTTAACCAGGGCATATAATTGCAACTTATCCAACTAGCTAGACCCAACAGTTGACGCTCCCAGCACATCCTCAGAGACTTGCACTCCCAACTCCTCAACAACAACTATAGCAGAGAGGCCAATAGGGCCAAGGTCAAGGCAGGGAGGCGGAGACCAACATTCACCAAGATAGTAGCAGAGGGGACAAAACCAAAAAGGGTACGTGGCTACAGGACAGGCTAGACAGCAGAGGGGTAGACAACAGATACAGCCAACTTAGGATCAAAGGGAACAGAGTCAATAAGTACCACCAACAGCAACTCCTGCCCCAACACAGTAGCAGCCATTGAGGATGATGTATGCAGCCACTATGGAGGATACAACAGTCGTGATAGGTACATTTCCAGTAGGCTTTGTACCTGTACAAGTCTTAATTTATTCTGGTTGCACACTCTTTTATATTGTATACACACACAACTAGAGTTGGACGTAAGATAGAAGGGTTAGGACATTCACTATTAGTGTCCACTCCTGTCGGTAGTGTGATAGTTATGGGCAAGTGTGTGTGTAATGTCCCTGTTGAGATTCAACAGTGACAACTTGTACCAGATTTGATACTGTTAGCTACAAGAATTTGATGCGATATTTGGGATGAATTGGATGTCTAAGCAAGGAGCTGTGATAGATTGTCGAAGAAAGATGATAACTTTTTGTCACGGAAGACACCATTTTTCTTCCAAGGTCAGGGCAGAGATAGAAAATAAGGATGGATATCCCATAAGAATGTAGTGAGACGGTTGGAGAGGGGCAATGAATTGATAATGGTAGCTTTAGTTTTGGCTGAGCAGAGTGGTTTAGGAGACAAGCCGAGCATTGAGGAGATTCCAGTGGTCAGAGAATTCGTTGACATATTTCTAGAGGAGATTATTGGATTGCCGCCAGACAGAGTGGTAGACCTTGCCATCGAACTGATGCTAGGAACATCACCAATTTCTAGAGTTCTGTACAGGTTGGCACCTCTTGATCTCAAGGAACTTAAAGAACAGTTACAAATATTGTTGGATCAAGGATTCATTAGACTGAGTGTTTCCCCATGGGGTGCACCAGTGTTATTCGTGAGGAAGAAGGATGGAAGCATGCATCTATGCATCGATTACAAGATGCTAAACCATGCGACTATTAAGAATAGATACCCTCTTCCTCACATTAATGACCATTTTGATCAATTGAGCTTAGCAGTCATCTTCTCGAAGATTGATTTGAGCTTAGGATACTACCAGTTGAAGATTAGAGCAGAAGACATACCAAAGATTGCATTCGGGACGAGATATGGACACTACAAGTTGTTGGTCATACCTTTTGGATTGACCAATGCCCCAATAGCATTTATGGACTTGATGAATAGAGTGTTCAGTCCATACCTAGATCAGTTTGTGATCTTCTTCATGGATGGCATACTGGTATATTCTTCATCCATGGAAGAACATGAGCTGCATCTGAAGTTGGTGTTGCAAACATTGAGAGAGCATAGATTGTACAATAAGTTTTCAAAGTGCAGTTTTGGTTGTCAGAAGTGCACTTTCTTGGCCATGCCATCTCAGCATCAGGCATTTCAGTAGATTCAGCCTAGATAGAAGCAATAGTGTGGTGGGAAAAGTCAAAGACACCTATAGAGGTTCGGAGTTTCCTAGGCCTAGCTGGATACTACAGACAATTTATTTAGGATTTCTCTTCCATAGCAGCCCTTCTTACACGGTTGACTAGGAAGGAGGAACGGTTCAGATGGATGGACGAGTGTGAGCAGAGTTTTAGGATGCTGAAGGAGTGATTGACTTCGACGCCTATCCTCATATTGCCTGAGGGACACGAGGATTTTGTAGTTTACACAGATGCCTCAGGGATTGGCTTAGGTTGTGTTTTGATGCAGAAGGATAAGGTTATAGCTTATGCAAGTCACCGTCTTAATGTGCATGAGTGTAACTACCCTACACACGACCTGGAACTTGCAGCACTCATATTCGCACTCAGGATATGGAGGCACTACTTGTATGGAACATCTTTCAGACTTTTGACAGGTCATTAGAGTCTGAAATATATCTTCATATAGAAAGATTTGAACAACAGACAAAGAAGATGGTTGGAGATGTTAGCAGATTATGAGATTGACATAGCATACCACAAGGGCAAAGTGAATGTGGTAGCAGATGCGTTGAGAAGGAAGCCGCATGATTAGCAGTAGTGTTAGTGACTTAGTTTACTACAAGCCAGAAATAGTTGGTTGGAATGATGGCACGACTGAGCATTCAACCGAGTGTACTTGATCAGATCAAGATTGCATAGGAAGCAGACCCACTATTGAGGCAATAGTTGGAACAGGGAACACATCCAGAATTGACCAAAGATGCAGATGGGTTAGTCAGACTTAGAAGTCGACTCTTTGTGCCAAATATTCTAGAGTGTCCTGGACTTCGAGGAATGATTCTTCATGAAGCTCACACGTCAAGATGCTCAGTGTATCCAGGTGGAATGAAGATGTACCACGATGTCCAACGACCATATTGGTGGCTAGGAATGAAGAGAGAAGTATACGACACTGTTGCTAGATGTTTGGTGTTCTGGCAAGTGAAAGCCGAGCACGTATGTCCAGGTGGAACGCTACAACCATTGGAAACCCAGAGTGGAAGTGGGAGAGTATAGTGTGCGAATTTGTAGTTGGTTTACCTAGGACCCGCCTATAGAAAGACGCAACATGGGTCATAGTAGATCGGCTCGCAAAAAGTGCACACTCATACCAATCAGGATGGATTACCCATTAACCGCTTTGGGCACGCTGTATAGAGACTAGATAGTCAGCTACATGGAGTACCACATGGGATCATATCAGATAGGGATCTGAGGTTCACATCTCAATTTTAGAAGGCTTTCCAGGAAGCTGTGAGCATTGAATCAAGATTCAGCACTACCTTTTACCCATAGACAGATGGGTAGACATAAGGACCATACAAATCCTAGATGATTTGCTTCGAGCATGCATTTTGGATTTCAGAGGAAGTTGGAAGAGCACCTACCTCTAGTGGAGTTCTCTTACAACGACAGCTATCAAGCAACAATAGGAATGACACTATTTGAGGCACTATACGGTAGACCATGTCGATCCCTGGTGTGTTGGGTACAGGGCAGCGAGCCAGTAATAGTTGGGCTAGAGATGATCCAGTAGATATAGGAAGTAATAATGCGGATTAGAAAGAGGATGAGGTCAGCTCAGGACAGGCTGAAAAAGTTATGCTGATCAGCGTAGACATGAGGTTCATTTCGCGTTAGGAGATCACATTCTCCATAAGGACTCTCCGACTAAGGGAAACACGAGATTCGGGATGCAAGGGAAACTCAGTCCGCGATATATTGGACCGTTTGACGTGATCGAGTGCATTGGATCAGTGGCGTACATGCTAGCATTGCTGCCTCATTGATCAGTTGTGCACGATGTTTTCCATGTGTCGATGCTAAAGAAATACCATTCAGACAACTCTCATGCCATTAGCTTCAGAGAGATAAAGCTGCAACTAGACCTGACATATCTAGAAGATGCAATTCGGATTGTCGATCGTAGAGTGAGGATTCTTCGAAGAAAGGAAGTTCCTCTAGTGAGAGTGTATTTGTAACGACCCCCCATTCCGAGCCACGAGCCAAGTGTTACTAGTGTCTCATAAATTAATTTTCTATTAATTTTCAAGATTTTAAATAAATCCATAACAATAAATTTAATATACAAATGCTCGGAATAATCTAAGACCCATGAACTGAACCAAAATCCGACTGTCATGCAAACAATCTTGAGAAAAGAATAGTCCAATATTAGAGTCATCCAACTGTCCCACCTCTACTCATCCTTCCATGCTCATACCTGTGAAGGCAATTTCGCGTTAGTAATAAATACACTAAGTCGTATAATTACAAGAAATAATTAATATATTTTACATCATCTAAATTACATGTTTTAGTGATTATGAGCCTATGCTGAGCTCTTAATATGCTGGGAGGGTGGCCGCTCATCCAGCTACAATCCCATGTTTGCGCACACACCCTACATGGCCCTTGGCTTGTAGTTACCAATATTTGTCATTGACACACCCTCTCGATATCACAAGTGCATAATGAGCCGTCTTGCACCACTGTGCCCTATCACCCCTTTCGGCATGGGGTAGGTATTTAATCTTTTAGGGGTGCTTCCCTGTGTCGAATGGAGTCAATTCATTAACCCCAGTTGCGCTCGGTGCATGGTGGTTGAATATGAACTCAAGTCAACCAAGACTCCCACATAGTAATTTTCAAAGGGTACTGCCTTGTGTCGGACTGAGCCTGTGAGATCCCTCAACTTAGTCCCACATCTAATACCTACTGGGAGAAGATCCTGTTTATAAGTGGGAATGGACTATAGATCTTTAACTTCCGGGGTACCCATTTTTAAGAAATGACTTGGCCCATTACTTTGCACTTTGGGCTGGGTTGTTACAAATGGTATCAGAGCCGACCTAGTTCCGTGTTAGATGGTGGGATGGACTAGGGACGTTGGCTAGGCTGCCGGTCACAGGCCAAAAAAGGTGCGTGGGCTGGGGTTAGCAAAATGCCAAGACTAGAAACGTTGGCTAGGCTGCCGGTCACGGGCTAGAAAGGACGTGGGCTGGGGCTAGCAACGGGCCAAGAATAGGCATTTCGGGGACGAAATTTCCTAAGGTGGGTGGATTGTGAGATCCCTCAACTTAGTCCCACATCTAATACCTACTGGGAGAAGATCCTGTTTATAAGTGGGAATGGACTATAGATCTTTTAACTTCCGGGGTACCCATTTTAAAGAGATGACTTAGCCCATTATGTTGCACTTTGGGCTGGGTCGTTACAAATGGTATTAGAGCCGATCTGGTTCCGTGTTAGATGGTGGGATAGACTAGGGACGTTGGCTAGGCTGCCGGTCACGGGCCAGAAAGGTCATGGGCTGGGGCTAGCAACGGGCCAAGACTAGAAACGTTGGCTAGGCTGCCGGTCACGGGCCAAGAATAGGCATTTCGGGGACGAAATTTCCTAAGGTGGGTGGATTGTGAGATCCCTCAACTTAGTCCCACATCTAATACTTACTGGGAGAAGATCCTGTTTATAAGTGGGAATGGACTAGAGATCTTTAACTTCCGGGGTACCCATTTTAAAGAAATGACTTAGCCCATTACGTTGCACTTTGGGCTGGGTCGTTACAGAGCCAATTCTTTGACCCGAGTTGCGCTCGGCGCATGGTGATTGAATGTGGACTCAGGCCGACCAAGACTCCCAAATCGAAATATATAACATTTCAAGTACTTATACGATCCTGGAATTGTGATGAGGCATCTACAACTACGACATATGATCCTAATATGAATGTTATTTCTCTAAAGCCAAATGTGCTCACAAGCTATCCAGAGGATGTTTCATTTAATAACAGAACATTCCTTTATATAGAAGAATATGTGTGGAATTCAAGAAGTCATTATATTAAATTTTATAAATATGTGTGGAATTCAAAACGTCATTTGTGTGATAACGTAAAGTCACAAAGTAATTATTAAGTTAATAGAAATGGATGTTAAATCCTAAAAATATTATAAATATCATTATACCGATATGCTAAAGGTCAAAATTGATAATTTATAATATTATTTTTTTCAAGAATTTATTTAATTAAATATTATTTATGGTTCGTTCTAAGATTTACAAAACCCTAAAGAAAATAACCTAATTATTTTTTTCAGGGTTTTATAATAGTGTACTCGAAGAGGAGTTGCAGAATATATATGGGAATGTGAAGATGAGATGAAGAAGCAATACCTTTAGATATTTGAGCAACCAGCTTCAGAACCAGGCACCTTTCTAGAGATTTCTTTTTCAGATTATAGATGAGTTTGAAACTTCCTTGGTTAAAATTTCAAGGACAAAATTTTTTGAATGAGGGAAGGTTGTAAAACTTGTGACTTGAGTCAGATTTTTACTACAGCGAACCAGTTGGTTCAACCGTCAATTTGAGTTGACTCAGTTTCATGAACCGTGTGCTGAGTTGAGACCAACTGTGAGTTATGAGCGATGAGGGTCATGTGTACTTGAATATACGATGATAATGTTGAAAAGATGGTGAGAAATGAGTTATTAAAATATATGAAAGTATGCAATATTTTTCTTTTTATGTATTTGATCATAGAAATAGTTTTAGGCCGAATAACGCATTAGGACGTGCTATGGGGTAGTTTGGGTGGGTTATTAGTTATAGAACATGTCATTATGTGTTATGATGTGTAATATATTTTATGAGATTTTCCCATATTTTTTAAGATTTTTTAGGATTTATTACGAACTAGTTATTATTTTAACTCGAGTAAGAATTGAGTCAATACTTATTTACGAGTTTACCACCGAAGTGTTACTTCTCCCTCTCAACACTTCCTCACCCCAAAACCCTATCACCGCCTCTGTGGTTGTCGCTGCTGCCATCACCGACGCTGCACTACCACTGATCGACGCTGCCCCACCTTGCTGTCGCCGTGCCGCCCCGACCAACCCGGTCACCGTCTCACTGCCACGACGCTAGAATCGCCCCACAAGCAGCGACATTCCCCAAGTCATTTAGCCGTTGTTTGGGCTGTGCCGCCACCACCGTGACGTCAACAACCGTTCCCTTGACCTCCCCAATATTTCCCCCTACCTAGCACCACCACCGAGGTCGGCCGTGGGTTCAATCAGAGAGACCGACCCCCTGGTTGAACTCGTCATGGCCGTCGACAGTCATCGCCACCACTACTGTCCTCACCATCACCACCATTGGGTTGAGCTCGTCGAGCCGGTGCCAATGGTACTCCATAACACTACTATCCCGTCAGTTGCCAGAAAACCTGCTTGGAAGCTTCCAGAATTTTCCAGAAAACTGTTAGAACCTACTGGTAAACCAGATTCGCTGGAATTCACCAGATTTTCCACCGAGTTTGTCTAGTTGAACCTGATCAAACATCAGACGCCATTGAGAGCCGAATTCTAGCTCTGAGACATGCGACGAAACCCTAACCGTCTCCGATTGCCAACGACGCGAGGTATAATTACATTCGATTTTATTATTTAAAATTGATTATTATTAGCACAGCATGCTAGGATTGATTGTTTGACATGATGAATGCTTGACTGTGAATGAAATGATGGTTTGCATGACTTGTATGATAGTGAATGGATATTAGTAATTTAAGTAAGTAAAGTAAATCTGAGCACGCTTATTGACTACAACATAACTTAGAAAAATATAATAAAATTGGTATGAATTGAATGAGGTAGAGCTATTTCTACATTGATAGTTGTTTGACTTTTGATGGATGATGTTTGTGTTGTGAGTGTGTTGATTGTGATGAGTTTGATGCATCAATTAATAGCGGGCATCAGCTTTTAATATAATGTGTAGGGACGGAACAGGAGCTCACCGCCTAGGCATGAGGATGTGCTTGGAGTTTTTGCCAGGTCCATTAGGACTCGCTTCTTGTTTTATCTCTGTACACCATCATGTTTTGTTTTCGCAGGTAAGCAAACGTGTCAAGTGGTGGATTTATTGTATTCCACTCCACCGGGGCCATTTAGTCGCACATTATTTTCGAATTAATAACCCTCGAGGATGAGATCCCTGGAGTTTATTTTCGAAACTCAAATCCAAATCACGACACCTTTGGGCCTATTATATAAATCCCTACCCAAACCTATATACATGTAGTTTTCGAGTTTTCAGTGAGAGATGGAATGAGGGAAATTCGATGACCGTGCTATGTGAGTGGGCACGTGTTAGTCAATAGCGGGTTTGGAACTAGTGAGTGTCCACTCCATTCCTGCGGGATCCTGACAACTCCATCTTTGAGTTCCTCAAACCCGGAGAGGTGTGGAGGTTTACGGGTATTGCTGTCCAGCGCATGCTAGATTTGTGGCGTAAAAGGGTACTGAAGGTGCATGTCGAAGAGTACTCGACCCTTGTACTCAGGGCCAAGAGCAATACGGAGGATGTAGAGGGCTGAGACGAACGAGATTGATTTTCCCGTACAAAGGTATGGAAAGGAGGCGCTACTGCCTGAGGGCGATGACTCCCATTACTACCTTTGTGAGAGTTCCTGATGAAGTATATGAGGTTTTTATTCAACAAGAGGGTTAGCTCTCCTGTGTCAGATTGATATTAGTTATTTTCTGGACCTGTAACACTCGTTACTGATGATTTTCTATATTTATGTAGGTGAGAATAGCGATGAATGAAAGCTGTCAGGACTGTGGAGGAGCAGCACAGAACCGCGCACACATATACCTGTCGTGTGTAACATATAATGATGGTGTGTTGTTGCTGTGTGAATGATGATCATGTTGTGCTATGCCTTGATAAATTGCCTATGAAACAAATACATAAATGTGAATGAATAGGGAGCCTTAGAGCTCTGACTCGGCTCAGGTGAAAACAAAAGTGATAATAACTGAATGCCATGATAGATTGTCATGTATATTATTTTGATAGAATATTTATATATCGTTGTTGTGGACAGGTTGGCCCTTATTGCACTTTTAGGGGAAACTCTGTGCGTTTTTCTATAGAAATAGATATTTTCCTTTGGATTTCTCATTTATTGTTTTTGCTCTGCTTTTGCTTGCACGTCATGGCATGCATGTAGGACTGTGTCAGAACCCAATTATTCCATCCATGTTTTGCATGTTACGTCTCCATCTTAAGGCATCGAGGGTAGATTTAGGTCGGCTTAACCAAATCCAGTAGATTAGCAATCGATTCGGTTGCTAGTGATATTTCTAGGTCTGTTCATGGGTGAGCCAAAATGGGGTGTTATAGTGTAAAACCCCAGCTTCGATTAGTGTTTTGCCGGCTTGTAGTTTTGCTCAGCTCAGACCAGTCTCGAGTCAGTTCGAGTGAGTGCAAGCCAGACCATTTTTCAGAGCATGACTATGGGGTTGAGATAGTCATATGAGTATATTATGGTGGCTGAGTATGCTCGATATTTAGATGATAACTTTAGTTAAGCTACAGTAGAGCATGAGTTATCAGTATATACACAAGGTATATAGATTTTTTTTATATATTAGCTAGGGTTTTAGGGCAATATCTAGGTCGTAGCAATGTTTTGTATCCGTTTGGGATTTTTAGGGTATCTCATATATATGCATCTTAGGGATTTCGGACTACTAGATTGCCCCTATGGGCCCAGCTTGATTTAAGTCGTAGATTTTTGCTTAATTGAGTTCAGGGTTTCAAGGCCCATTTGGCCTTCTTGCCTCAATTATCTGCTATAGAGACATTTTTAGCCCTCGAGTCAATTTTCAACTTTAGACGATCTTGATCCGAGCTTTCCGTCTATATATATATATATATATATATATATATATATATATTGCATATACTTATAGGTGGACCCCACTAGGCCCCGAGTTGTCGGATGGTTCAAATGACACCACATGGCAAGATCCAGACCGATCAAGAAAAATTTAAATAAAAACTTAGCTTTTGTTCCCCCATTTTTGGATTTGCACCTTACCGCCGCCGGTACTTCAGCTCGCCACCAAAGAGTTTCTGATCCTCCCCCAGCCACGAGATAGGTCTGATTATGACCGCCTCGCAGCCGGCTACTGACCAGGATCTACCACCAATTGTGACAGCCTTGTTGTAAAACCCACGATTCGAGTTAGGGTTTTATATTCAGAACCGGTCGGGTCGACCGTTATTTTTCGAGTTGAGTCAGTTTCAGGACACGTGTACCGAGCCGATGCCAGTCGCGTGTATGAGCTATGAGGGTCATGCGTACCCAAGTATATGATGATAACGTCATGAACACAGCAGAACAGAATGAGTTATCAGATATATGAGAGTATGCCAGTCATTTTTTTATTATTATTATTTTTATATATAGTGGATCGTAGAATTAGTGTTAGGCCGATTACCGCGTTAGGACGCGTTCGGGCAGTCTGGGTGGGTTGTTAGTCATAGAGCATATCATTATAATATTGTGGTGTTGTTTGATTTTACGGGATTTTTTCCCGATTTTTATGAATTTTTTAGGATTTAATACGACTTAGTTATTATACTTGACTCGAGCCGGAGACGAGTCAAGTATTATTTACGAAATTGCCACCAGCCCTTTTCTTCCTCTTCCCCGACCTTTTCTTCCCAAAACCTTTGCCGCGCGCCGCCCCTGTTCGCGCGCCACCGCCGCCACGGCCGACGCCGCCTGGCCGCCGACCGACGCCGCCCAGCTTCGCCACGGCATTGCCGTGCCGCCCCGACCAGGCCCGGCCACCATCGGCCGCCGCGACGCCGGAATCGCCACGCCTAGCGCCGCGGCTGCGTTTGGTCGCGTCGCGGATTCTGCCGCCGGCGACCGTCGCAGCCGTCATCCAGTGGCCGCCTCAGCACCGCCGACCACCCAGCGACCTTCCCCGACCGGAACGGAGGCCATCGCCGCCGTGGCCGGCCGGATCTAGCGACCCAACGCCGCGGCCCTGTTTTAGTCGTTTTCCGGCGAGCCACCACCTCCGTTGGCCGCGTCGACCTCGTAGAGGAGTCAGGCTCGCCGAGCCGGTTCCGAGGGTACCCTACATGACCCCTATCCAGCTAGTAGATACCACCGGCAAAAGTCGCCGGAAAACCACCGGAAGTCGCCGGAAAACCGCCCGCAACTGCCGGTAAACCGCCGGAAATCGGAATTTCTGGAATTCGCCGGAATTCACCGGATCTTCCGCGGGGCTCACCCGGTGGAGCCCGATCGAGCTTCGGACGCCGAGGAGCGCCGAATTCGAGCTTCGAGGCGCGCGACGGAACCCTAACCGTCGCCGATTGCCGACGACGTGAGGTATAATTACCTCCGATTTGATTATTTAAAGTTGATGATGATTGTTAGCACAGCATGCTAGGATTTATGATGTGATTGATAGTGAATGGAGGTTAAGTGATTTAATGAAGTAAGTAAATTGAGCATGATAATCGAGTAATGTAACTTAGGAAAAATACAATAAAATTGGTAGGAATAGGATGAGTAGAATTATTTTCATATTTATGATTAGTGATGTGATTAATGTTTAATGATGGATGAAACGATGAGTTGCATGATGAGATTAAGTGTGAGTGAAGAGTAAGCGATCTAATGAAGTAGATCAGGTCAGAGCACGATAAGTGACAACGACATAAGTTACACACACGTAATAAAATTAGTATGAATAGGATGAGCTAGGATTAAAGTAATTTTTATGATTTTCTGATTGTTATGTTGATGGATGCTTGCATTGTGATTGTGATGTTTGTTGAGTTTGATGCATCATTTAGTTAGCGGGCGTTAGTATTTAGTTTTGATGTGTAGGTACGAAGTAGGAGCTCGCCGCCTAGGCGCGATGACACGCTTGGAGCTTCTACCAGGTCCGTTTAGGACTCGTCTTGTTTTACGCTCTTCCATTGTATGTTTATTTTATTATTGCAGGGCGGGTTAAGTGGCGTTTTATTGGATCCCACTTAACTCGGGCCATTTAATCGAATATTTCCGGATTAATAACCCCTCGAGGATGAGATCCCTCGAGGATGATTTCGAAAACAAGATCCACCACAAGTTGCCTTCGGGCCTATTATATGAATCCCTTCCCAGGCCTATATATATAGTTTTATCGAGTTTTCAGTGAGACGAGAGATGGAGAAACCGACTGCACGTACCATGCAGAGGATGCCGTGACAGTCAAAGCGGGCTCTGGATTAGTGCCAGCGGACTGTTCCATTCCCGAGGGATCCTGACAACTCCGCGTTTGAGTTCCTCACACCCGGAGAACGTGGAGGTTTACGGGTACTGTTTAGTACAGCGCATGTCCGGACTTGTGGTTCAAAGGGTACTAAAGGCGACTGCCTGAGAGTACTCGGCCTTCGTGCTCAAGGCCAGGAGAAATATGGAGGTAAGGAGAGGGCTTAGGATAAAGTTTCACGAGAAGTACTGAAAAAGAAGTGCTGAGAGTAGCACAGTACCAGCAGCAGAGCAGTAAGTTCGGGATGCTACCGGGTCTGCAGCCCAGTGGCTCCTCAGTAGTGCCCTTCAGAGTGTTCTTGAGGAAGTATATGGTTTTCTTTCAGATGAGAGTTTGCTCTCATAGCCAGTTTGTTATAGTTATTTTATTTTCCGGACCAGTAACGCTTGTTACTGACGTTTTTCTTATATATATGTAGGTGATAAGCACGAGATGGATGAGCCAGCTTGGACGGAGGAGCAATGAGGTCTTGTACACACACACATGTTAGATTTCTGAATGTTTAATATTGTATTATTATGTTATTATATTGTGAATGACATGAGTAAATGTTTGAGCATGATGATATGATGTGAATGAAATGCTAAGACATGATAATAGAATGCAAAATATGATCAGAGTTGAGCAGTGGAAGCGTAGTGGGTTGAGACCCGAGCTTCAGAATGAATATGTTATAAATGAGATTTTGTGTGATTGTTAATGCATGCCGATATATTTGTATATATATTATTTATTTTGACAGGGTGGGCCCATAATTGCACTTTTAGGGGAGACCCTGTTAGTTTTACTTCAGAATTTTCATCGATTTTGGTCGTAATTGTGATGGTGTGAAATTTAATTTGCATGTCATTCATGTAGTACCATGTTAGGGTTTTGTGCATGCATTCGTTCATGACAGATCGTATCTTCATCTTAAGACGCCGAGATTGGATCCGCACGAGTTAGGTTCGCGTTAGCCGACCTAACCGGGGCCTGTAACATGCCGGTTCGGTTCACGAGTGTGGACCGGATTTGGGGTGTTACACTTGTAGCCGCAACATTTGCCGCAGGTGAAGCTTTTTCTGTTGGTATTCCACCACCGCCGCTTCCGTTCGAGCCTTTTTCTTGCGCCTGCAAGTTTCCTGATGCGAGGCAAACTACCCGACAGCTTTCCCTTGCCCAAATCTTCACTTTGAGACTGTCATGGTCGCAATCGCAGCTAGTGATGTCACCGCATCCTATGGCGATTTCGTCGCTTTCAGGCCATTTTTGGCCAATCGGCCGCTGGACTTCGTCAGACGTCACCACCAGTACCTTCCCCATCCTCCCTTCTGTAAATTGCGGCTGGCGACAGCCTTCGCCGCATAGCCATTGGTAGTTTCCAACAATGGGCACCGCCGGCCCGTCTGCCCTTGTCACGTCCACCAGCCCATTCTCGAGTCTGCCAGTTCATGCTGATGTCCACTTAGCTAACCCAACCCACTAGTTTAGTTAACTCGGACCAAGTTAGTTCAGCTCATTTGACTCGGTTTGGTTCAACCCAATTGACTCGGTTGCCTTTTTAGACTGTTTTCAACCATTTCTCGGTCATTTTTGGTAATTCAAGACACCCTACTTTTTTAGATACATATTCACATTATTTAGTATATTTGGATGTTATAAATATTTTTCTTTACTTATTTATTTATTTATTCATTATTATTCATTTCTGGTTATTTGTATATTTATTAATTATAATGCATGTTTATAGGAGTATTTATTGATATTAATCATATATTTACTTATTAATATTAATCTTATTCATATTTACTAAATTTTATATATTTATTTATCTATATGTTTATTCGCATGTATGTTATTATTTATTTGTGTAATTATGTATTTTCGTATTGGATATCTATGCTATTTTTAGTATGCAGTATTAATTAATATTAAATATTTATTTATTTATATATTTATGAAATTATTTATTTATTTATTTATTTATATATTTACAAACATGAGTATATGTTGATATTTACTCATGTTTATTCGTATACGTATCTAGTAAAATGATGTTAATATTTTTATGATTAGAGTATTATTTAATTTTATGTATTTATTATTTATATATTTATCTATGATTGTGTTTATTTATTTATTAGTCATTTTCTTTATTATGTCTCAATTTGCATACTGTGTAAAACCTGCGATTCAAGTCAGGGTTTTATAGTCTAAACCACCATTCAGTTCGACTGTTATTTTCAGTCGGGTCAATTTCAAAACATGTGTATCGAGCCGAGCCGGTCTTGTGTTATGAACCATGGGAGTCATGTGTGCTTAAGTATATGATGATAAAGTCAGTAAAATAGTAGCAGAACGAGTTATTAGTATGCTCGATTTTTCTTAATTTATTTTAATTAAATCTTGGATTTATTGTTAGGCCGAATAACGTATTACAACGTGTTATGGGTAATTTGGGTGGGTTATTAGTTATAGAGCATGTCATTGATGTGTATTATATTTTATGAGATTTTTTATTACGAGTTAATAATATTTTTGACTCGAGTCAAAGTCGAGTCAAGTTTTAACTACCAGATAACCATTTGTTTTTCTCACACACCATTCCTTTTTCTCACAGACCATTCGTTTTTGTTACTGGCCATTCGTTTTTCTCACTTGACCATTCATTTTTCTCATTTGACCATTCGTTTTTCTCACCTTGACATATATATATGTCACACTTCTATCATTCAGCCACCATTATCCTTCTCACTCAACTTCTTCTTTTTCTTCCTTCCCTCTTCCCCACAATCCTCACTCAAGTTGGCCACAACCTTGTCACCGTCGCCGTGTGACTGACGATTAGGTATAGAATTTTGTCCGATTTAATTATTTAAAATTGATATTTATTAGGACAACATGCTAGGATTGATTAATTGTTGTGATGAATGCTTGATTATAGTTGAAGTGATGATTTACATGGTTTGATTAATAGTGAATGATTATTAGTGATCTAAATAAGTAAAGTAAATTTGAGTATGCTAACTGACTATAACATAACTTAGAAAAATATAATAAAATTGGTATGAATAAGACAAGTTAGAGTTATTTCTATATTGATGATTGTTTGACTATTAGATAATGATTGCATTGTATGTGTGATGTTCATGTTGAGTTGATGCATCATTTAGTTAGTGGGCATTAGCTTCTAGATTTGATGTGTAGGTACAGAGTAGGAGCTCGCCACCTAGGCACATAGACACGCTTGGAGCTTCTACCAGGTCCGTTTAAGATTCGCTCTCTATTTATCATTTTATTCTATTGTGTTTTGTTTAGAACAGGAAAGAGGATGTGTCAAGTGGTGGTTTTATCGTATCCCACTCTACACGGGCCATTTAGCCGATCGCATTTCCTGATTAATAACCCTTGAGGATGAAATCCCTCGAGCATGTTCTTGAAAATAAGATCCACCACAAGATGCCTGACGGAGGAAACCGATGACCATTTCTTGAGATAGGGTGTGTGCTTGTCAAAGCAGGCTCTAGAACTGGTGAGCGTCCACTCCATTCCTGAGGGATTCTGACAACTCCACCTTTAAGTTCCTCAAACCCAGAGAAGTGTGGAGGTTTACCCATACTGTTGTTCAGCGTATGTCTAGACTTATAGTGAAAAAGGGTACTAAAAGCACAAGTCTGAGAGTACTCGGCCTTTGTCCTCAGAGCTAGGAGTAATACGGAGGATGTAGAGGGCTGAGATGGATGACAATGATTGTGATAGTTTGAATGGCCAAGGAAAGAGAATGTTATGGAAAGAGAAAGTTATGGAAAGGGGACGCTACCGCCTGAGGGTGACAGCTCCCATTACTGCCCTTGTGAGATTTCTTGAGGAAGTATATGAATGTTTTCTTTCATATGAGAGTTCGCTCTCATAGCCAGTTTGATATTAGTTATTTTTTGGACTGGTAACACTCATTATTGACAGTTTTTCTATTAATTATGTAGGTGAGAATCTCGAGGACTTAGCACTGTCAGGAGTGCGAAAGAGTAGTAAAGTCCTTGCACACATGTATCTGCCTCACGTAATGAATGGAAATGATGATTTCTAAGCTGTATGAATGATGAGATTGTTTTAGATTATTTGTGAAATGCAATGAATATTTAGCCTGTGAAACGAAACTAAAATGACATATTTTGGAATAATATCGATATAAATAATTATTATTGTCATGGATAGATTGGCCTATTGCACTTATAAGAAAGACTCTGTCCGTTTTGTTTTAAAATATTATTTATTTTCGAACTTGTTTTCACGATTATTCTATTTTGTGCACAATAGCATATCATGGCATGCACGTAGGGTCATGTTAGAACCCATGCATCTCATTCATGCATTATATACTTGCACTACCATTTTAGGACATCGAGGGAGATCCAGGTCGGCTTAACCAAATCAAGTAGTTTAGCGAACGGTTTGGTCGCCGGTGACATTTCTAGGTCGGTTCACGGGTGAACCGGAACGGGGTATTACATACTGGATATTTAGTTGTAGGTTTGTTTAGCACCGTCTTTTATTGTGATGTAATTGATGATGTGAGTACATACCACGAGCATGCATTACCTAGGGATATCAATATTTTACTTAGCAGTGGGTTTTGATATAGGTTTCGAAGTTCGAGCTTGCCGTAGATAAGACATCACGTTTAGAACTTGGACCACAAGTCGGTTAGGACTCTTCTCATGTTTATCACTATAGTCTACTGTAGATATGATTTTCAGATTGTAGGACGTGTTAAGTGGCTATTTTATCTAGACGTATTTTACTTTCGGGACTAATAACCCTCGAGGATGAGATCCTTTGAGTTTGATTTCAAAAATAAGATCCAACGCAAGTTGCCTTCGGGCTTATTAAATAAATCCCTTCCTAGGCCTATATATAATTTTATCGAGTTTTTAGTGAGGCTAAAGATGGTAAAATTAACCTGCACGTACCATGAGCAAGTACACGTGACAATCATAGCAAGCTCTGGATTAGTGAGAGTGTTGTTCCATGCCCAAGGTATCCTCACAACTCTGCATTTTGAGTTTCCTTCCTCGCACCCATAGAAACGTGGAGGTTTACGGGTGTTGTTTATTACAGTGTACGTCTAGACATGTGGTTCAAAGGGTATTGAAGGTGACTGCCTAAGAGTAGTCAGCCTTCGTACTCAGGGACAGGAGATATATGGAAGAAAAGAGAGAGCTTATGATACACTGGTAGTCAAAAGGGATCAGAAAAATGAGAAAATGTCGAGAGAGGCATCAGCAGATCAGTCAATTCCGAATGCTACTAGGTTTGTAGTGTGGTGGCTCCTCAAGAGATGCCTACATGGAGAGTCCAGTGGAAGTATCTAATGATTTTCTTTTAAATGAGAGTCATCTCTCATTTGATAGTTTGATATGTAGTTATTTTTCAAACCAGTGACATCCATTAGTGACGGTTTTTTTATATTATATATATATAGGTCTTGTGATCCTGAGTTGATGTAACACCCTAATTTGGCTCCCCTGTGAACCGAACCAGAAATGCTACTGGTGACCAAATCATTCTCTAGTCTACTTAATTCGACCAACCCAACCCGGCTCTACCCTTGGCATCTCAAGATGGTGATGCAAACCTTCAATGCATGGATGAGATGTTTAGGCTCTAACGTTGTTCTAGATGATTGATATGATATGCAATCCATATTCAAAACAAAACAAACCCATTAAAAATTTGAAAAGCAACGATTTTTAAAACAAAACGGATAGAGTTTCCCTCACAAGTGCAATAAGGACTTCCCTGTCAACAACAATAATATATATATGTAACGATAAAAACCTAAAACATTGCCAAAGATTATATTTTTCACACAACATTCACATCATTATAGATTTTATCTTTGTGAGTTGGGTCTTGACCCCATATGCTCTACCTGTTTAATTCTATTCATAAAAACCATCACACACAGATCGTTTCATTATTTCACAGAAACATTTCATGCAAAAAGACATTATAGCATTTATTCACAACAATTTATAGTAGTTCATCACATCACATTTTCATTCAATCTCGGCAAGTACATGTGTGCATATTGTATTGTTGCTCCTCCATGGTCTCGACAGTGATTAGTCATTCAAGTTCTCACCTACATATATAATATGAAAAAGTTAGTAACGATGTTACTGGTCCAGAAATAATTAAATAATCAAACTAGCACATGAAAGATGACTCTCGTGTTAAATAAAATCAATCATATATTCTTCTGCATCAAAATCACTCATAAGGACAGTAATAAGGAGTTGTAAGCCTTGGCTTGAACAACGTCTCATTCTGACTGGTCATATGCCTCTCTCATCATTTTCATACTATCCCATGCTAGGGAAACCCAATATACTAAAGCTCTCTACATCCTCCTTATAACTTCTGTCCCTAAGCATTGAGGCCAAGTACACGCAAACAGGTGCCTTCAGCTCCCTTTGAATCTACACGTCTAGACATGCGCAACATTGCAGTACCTGTAATCCTCCACACTTCTCCGGGTTTGAGGAGCTCAAAATGTGGAGTTGTCAAGATCCCTCAGGAATGGAATGACCTGCTCACCAATCCAAAGCTTATTTTGACTGGAATGTGCACCCATTTATGGTACATGCGAGTCGACTTTCCCCTTGTCTCACATCTCACTGAAAAACCAAAAAAACTATATATATATATATATATATATATATATATATATATATAGGTTTGGGTAGGGATTATAATATAATAGGCTCGAAGGCATCATGATCTAGATTGAGTTTTTGATACAAACTCGAACAATCTCATCCTTGAGGGTTATTAATCCGAAAATACAATCAACTAAATGACCCATGTTGAGTGGTATACTGATAAACCCACCACTTGATATGTCATCTTACCTGTCAAACTAAATCAAAATAGAATGAGAGTGTAAATCCAAGAGCGAGTCCTAAACGGGCTTGGTAGAAGCTCTAATTGTGGTCACTCACCTAGGCGGAGATCTCCTACTCCGTACCTACACATCAAATCTAAAAACAAACACTCACTATCTCAATCATTCACATATCCTAAATAACACACTTATTACAAGGCATCCACAATCCAAGTCATCAACAAGTCAGACAATCGTATCAAAAATTCCCTAACTAGTGCATATGGCAATAGTGTAGTTGACACTAATTAGTCATATTTGCATCAATTCAAATCATGATTTTCTAAATTACATTGCCGTCAATTCACAACTCATACTTAATTTACCTAATTAGATCATTAGCATTCATTTAATACAATTCAAATCATGCAAATTTCATTTTATTCACAATCAAACATTTCATCAGTCGCGCATCTCGAGAATCAAATTCGACACTCGTCGGCGTCCAAAATTCGATCAAGTTCAGCATGAGGAATTTGGCAATAATCCGGCAATTTTCGGCAAATTTTGGCAATTTTGCCAGTTTTCAGCCACGGCCGGTGAGGATGCTACTGGCAGCAGCTTGGCTGGCAAGGTGGCGTGATCAGGGGTGTAGATTGGCACCGACTTGGCGAGCTTGACACTACCATGGTGAGGAAGAGGATGACAGCAGTGGTGATAGTTTCCTATGACGGGCGTATGTCGAGCAGTGATGCCCAAGCCAGGGCTTGCTCGATCGGGCCTTGGGCTTGTCTCTGTGGTGGCACACGGTGGGGGGAAAAGGTCGTCTAGGTCAATGGGACAGTGATGGTGACATGGCAACGGTGGAGCGGGGTGGGCGATGATGTAGTGACAAATCGGCACCTGGAGCGTGGCATGAACACTCAGCCTCTTTGCTTCGTGGAGGCCAGGAGATGACAGGGAAGGTGGGGGATGGCTCGGCAACGATCCGACGGAGGTCGGCAGTGACGTGGCAGCCCTAGGCAGCATCTGCGATTAGGGTGACAAAGAGAAACATCAAGGAAAGGGAGGGGGTGGGGGGGGCGCGAGGGGAGGGTTTCAAATAGGTTGGTGGTAATTTCGTAAATAAAAGTTGACTCAACTCCGACTTGAGTAAAAAATAATAACTAACTCCTAATAAATTCTAAAAAATCCAAAAACTATGGGAAAATTCAATAAAATATAACACACTTAATAACTTCAAAATAACATATTCTATAACTAATAACCCACCCAAATTGCTATCTAACATGTCCTAAATGTGTTATTTGGCCTAAAAATAATCCTACAACCAAATATATAAAAAAATAACTTGCATATTATCGTATACTCTGATAACTCATATCTTATCATTTTTTTTAACATTATCATCATATGGTCGGGGTACACTTGACCCTCATTGCTCATAATATATGGCCGGCCTAGGCTCAACACACGTGAATAAAATTGACTTGACTCGAGCCGACGGCTAACTTGATGGCCGAACTGACTAGTTCAGTAATGAAAACTCTAACTCGAGTCACGGGTTTTACAGTGAACTTTGGTGGGAGGACAGATAAAAGCTACACACATGAGCTCAGTATAGTTATTTTCTATCACACTTTTATTTATATTTAATGAGTTTTCATACTTATTTAGTATTGTTTTCAATTCTTGAGATGCCAAGAGGGTTGCTTCGATCTATATTATTGATCGAGTTTTACAAATTAGCAGCTTTAAACATGACTCGACTCGATCGTAATATTTCTAATTCGGTTCTTAGGTGAACCGAAATCGGGGTGTTGCACATAGGATAATTACCTTCATGCACCTTTAGCTGACGAGACGCATAGGTGATTACTTTGTCTCTTTGCATCAAGACACAATCAAGGCCAACTCCTGAAGCATCTGTGTAGACCATGAAGTCATCATGTCCCTCTGGTGTAACGACCTAGCCCAAAGTGCAATGTAATGGGCTAAGTCATTTCTTTAAAATGGGTACCCCGAAAGTTAAAGATCTCTAGTCCATTCCGACTTATAAACAGGATCTTCTCCCAGTAGGCATTAGATGTGGGACTAAGTTGAGGGATCTCACAATCCACCCACCTTAGGAAATTTTGTCCCCGAAATGCATATACTTGGCCCGTTGCTAGCCCCAACCCACGACCTTTCTGGCCAGTGACCGGCAGCCTAGACAAGGTCCCTAATCAGCCCACCATCTAACACGGAACCAGGTCGGCTCTGATACCATTTGTAACGACCCGGCCCAAAGTGCAACGTAATGGGCTAAGTCATCTCTTTAAAATGGGTACCCCGAAAGTTAAAGGTCTATAGTCCATTCCCACTTATAAACAGTGTCTTCTCCCAGTAGGTATTAGATGTGGGACTAAGTTGAGGGATCTCACAATCCACCCACCTTAGGAAATTTCGTCCCCGAAATGCCTATTCTTAGCCCGTTACTAGCCCCAGCCTACGACCTTTCTGGCCCATGACCGGCAGCCTAGCCAACGTCCCTAGTCCAGCCCGTTGCTAGCCCCAGCCCACGACCTTTCTAGCCCGTGACCGGCAGCCTAGCCAACATCCCTAGTCTAGCCCACCATCTAACATGGAACCAGGTTGCTCTGATACCACCTGTAATGACCTAGCCCAAAGTGCAACTTAATGGGCTAAGTCATTTCTTTAAAATGGGTACCCTGAAAGTTAAAGATCTCTAGTCCATTCCCACTTATAAACAGGAACTTCTCGCAATAGGTATTAGATGTGGGACTAAGTTGAGGGATCTCACAATCCACCCACCTTAGGAAATTTCGTCCCTGAAATGCCTATACTTGGCCCGTTGCTAGCCCCAGCCCACGACCTTTCTGGCCCGTGACCGGCAGCCTAGACAACGTCCCTAATCAGCCCACCATCTAACACGGAACCAGGTCAGCTCTGATACCATTTGTAACGACTCAGCCCAAAGTGCAACGTAATGGGCTAAGTCATCTCTTTAAAATGGGTACCCCGAAAGTTAAAGATCTATAGTCCATTCCCACTTATAAACATGATCTTCTCCCAGTAGGTATTAGATGTGGGACTAAGTTGAGGGATCTTGTAATGACCTAGCCCAAAGTGCAACGTAATGGGCTAAGTCATTTCTTTAAAATGGGTACCCCGAAAGTTAAAGATCTCTAGTCCATTCCCACTTATAAATAGGATCTTCTCCCAGTAGGTATTAGATGTGGGACTAAGTTGAGGGATCTCACATCTGGCAAGGTAAGAAATGATGTCAAAGTCAATCTCTCCTTTAGCATCCTGAAATTATGCTCACACTCTCTTGTCCATACAAAGCATTCTTTCTTTCTAGTCAATTGTGTGAGACATGCTGCAATGGAGGAGAAACCCTATATAACTCAACGATAGTACCCTTCTAGGCCAAGGAAACTCCAGACCTCTAAAGGTGTCCTCAGCTACTCCCATTGTACAACTATCTCTATCTTCGCTAGATTTACTAAAATACCGACTGCCAACACAATGTGCCCCAAGAAATTGACTTTTGAAAGCCAAGAATTATACTTTGAGAATTCTTCGTATAGTCTATGTTCCCTTATGGTTTGTAACATGACATGAAGATGTTGTTCATGCTTCCCTCTAGATGAAGAGTACACCAAGATGTCATTGATATAGACTATCACGAATTGATCCACGAGGAGACTGCAAGCTCTATTCATTAGGTCCATGAATGCTTCTAGAGCATTGGTCAAACTAAAAGGCATGACCAAAAACTCGTAGTGTCCATATCTTGTCCTAAATGCAATCTTCGAAATGTCCTATGTCTTAATCCTCAACTGATGGTAACTGGATCTCAAATCAATCTTCGAAAAAACCACTATTGAACATAAATAATCAAATAGGTCATCAATGCAATGAAGAAAATATCTTTAACACTCCAAGTCGGTTCACCTGCAAACTGAACCATAAATACTAATAGCAATCTAACCATTTGCTAATTTACTTAATTCAATTAAGCCGACCTGAATCTACCCTCAGCATCTCAAGATGGTGATACAAACATTAAATTCATGGATGAGATGCTTAAGCTCTAACATGGTTCTAAACGCATGATGTGATATGCAATTCATATTCAAAACAAAACAAACCCATTAAAAGTTATGTATATATATATCAATAAAACATAAAACAATGCTAAATCATCGTATCTTTCACACAACATTCACATTATAATCATCTTTATCTTGTTGTAGGGTCTTGAGCTTATCCTGTTCAGTTCTATTCATGATAATAAACACACATATTGTATCACAGTTTTGCACAACAATTCCTACAATCAGACATTATATTATTCATCCACATAATTTACAGCAATTCATCATACTACAATTTCCATTCCATTCTGCAAGTACATATACACATGGTGCATTGTTGTTCCTCTGTAGTTCTGATAATGCTCAGTCATGCAGGTTTTCACCTACATATATAATAAAAAAATGTATGTAATGAGTGTTACTAGTCCAAAAATAACTAATAACCAAACTAGCACATGAAAGCTAACTATCCTATTAAATGAAATCAATCATATACTTCTACATTAGAATCTCTCATAAGGGTAGTAATCAAGAGCCGTCAGCCTCGGTTTGACACCGTCCCATTCTAACTCATCAGATGCCTTGACATTTTCAAACTATCCCTCGCATGGGAAAATCAATTATCCTTGCCCTCTACATCCTTCGTATCACTTCTGGCCCTAAGCACAGAGGCCGAGTACTCTCATGTAAGTGCCTTCAGCACCCTTTGAATCCACAAATCAAAACATGTTTTGCATTGCAGTACCTGTAATCCTCCACACTTCTCCAGGTTTGAGAAATTCAAAGGTGGAGTTGTCAGGATCACTTAGGAATGGAACGTCCCACTCACCAATCCAGAGCCCGCTTTGACTTGCACATGCAACCTCTCGTGGTGCACGTGGGTCAACGTTCCCTTGTCTCACATCTAACTGAAAACTGAGAAAGCTATTATACATAGGTCTGGATAGGATTTTAATATAGTAGGCCCAAAGGCATCATGATCTGGATCTAAGTTTTCTAAAACAAACTCGAGGGATCTCATCCTAGAGAGTTATTAAGCCAAAAATTTGTAGCAATTAAATGGCCCATGTAGAGTGGGATGCGATAAATTCAGCACACGACATGTCTGCTTACTTGTCAAATAAAATCACTAATGGAGTGAGAAGTTCAAACCAGAAGCTGAGTCCTAAATAGACATAGTAGCTACAATCATGTCCACATGCCTAGGTGGCGAGCTCCTAATCTGCACCTACACATCAAATCAAAAAGCTAACACTTACTGTCTAAATGGTATATTCACACATCCTAAACAATACACAATTAGTCCTATTCGCATCATGTAACGACCCGCCATTTGTCACGATATTGTGGGCCTTGCTGGCTAGGTGTTACTCAAAATTTAACAAAACCAACCCTATAACAACCAGTCCTAACCGGACCGGGTGTTACTTAAAAGGTTACATGAATAATATGAAAGCAAATAAGTCTAGCATTTCTAACTCAAAAGAACTTATTTTCAAATGACAATGCATGAAGTAATTATCCCACAGTCTTGGATCGTTTCCCATAGCCACATTTATAACACAAGAAAAGTAAAAGAGAAGTCCGTTTATTAACCATTCACCACCTGCGTTGGTAGAAGAACCACCCTGTCGTCTCTTAGTCTTTAGGTCCAGCTGCTAACCTGCGGAGGCAATTCCGCGTTAGTGATTAACCACTAAGCCGTATAATTAAATAAAACAAGTCCATAAACTCCCTATCATTATCTATAATATTGGCACTTGTGACCATTCCAACATGACCATTTATTAGCTGATGGTTCAGTCCACCATGTCCATTAGTTGGCTGATGGGTCAGTCCACCATGTCCACCTATTGGGTGATGGGTCAGTCCATCATGTACATTCCCGGCTGGCGAGTCCAATCCGCCATGTCCGTTATCAGCTGGTGAGTCCAATCCACCATGTCCATTAGTTGGCTGATGGGTCAGTCCACCATGTCCATCTATTGGCTGATGGGTTAGTCCACCATGTCCGTAATTGGCTGGCGAGTCCAATCCGCCATGTCCAATTTATTGGCTGATGGGTCAGTCCATCATGTCCATTACCGGCTGGCGAGTCCAATCCGCCATGTCCGTTATCAGCTGGTGGGTCCAATCCACCATGTCCGTAATTGGCTGGCGAGTCCAATCCGCCATGTCCAATTTATTGGCTGATGGGTCAGTCCATCATGTCCATTACCGGCTGGCGAGTCCAATCCGCCATGTCCGTTATCGGCTGGTGGGTCCAATCCACCATGTCCGTAATTGGCTGGCGAGTCCAATCCACCATGTCCAATTTATTGGCTGATGGGTCAGTCCATCATGTCCATTACCGGCTGGCGAGTCCAATCCGCCATGTCCGTTATCGGCTGGTGGGTCCAATCCACCATGTCCGTAATTGGCTGGCGAGTCCAATCCGCCATGTCCAATTTATTGGCTGATGGGTCAGTCCATCATGTCCATTATTTGATTATGAAGGGCGTAGCCCGTGTCAGACTGAGTCAATTCCTTGACCCCGGTTGCACTCGGTGCATGGTGGTCGAATCTGGGCTCAGGCTGACCAGGTTATCCACAAGGGAAAATACAACATTTTAAATAATTATACGGACCTGGATATTTCGAACTTGCAGCTGCGACCAATGATCCTAATCTGAACGAGGACATAAAATTATACATAAGTATAATTTTATTCGAGTAGAAATGCATGCAACTAAATGACTAATATATATATATACTATTAAATTTCAACAATATTAAATATTAAACTATTCATGTGACATAATCATTTAAATCCTACTTTACATTAATAATCTAGATCATAATTAACACCTAACAAATAATAAAATAATTATCAACTTATACCCAAATATTTAATTACTATTATTAATATATTTTCCTTCGGTTATAATTTTTTTAATCGCTACTATTACTTACAGCAATTTAATTAATTAAGTTGTTCAATTAAATTATTTAAAATAATTTGTAATTATTTTAATTCATAAATATTATTAATACAATTATTTTAAATTATTTGACTCTATAAAGTTTCGAACTTTATTTATTTCCATTATGCTATTTAGGTTCGACGCGAGTGATTGCTACCCGACTATAGTTTAATAACCCATTTTCTACATTACTGACTCGTTATTAAAATAATCACTTTATTTACCTAATATTAAATTTAATATGGTAAAGGTAACATCTTTATTTATTAATCACTTATAACCGTCCGATTTAATTTAATCGCTTTTATTACGCCGATTAATTATCGACAGTTTCTCATTACCGTATTTTTTATTACTTATGTCCATGTCGACTTCGTCCAATAATTAATTAGTTTAGTAACTTTACCCTATAACCCGTTAAAATAATTATTTTTAAAGATTTATTACGAGTTTGTATTATTTTTAACTCGAGTCGGTATCGAGTCAACCAGTATTTACAGAATTGCCACCGCCCTTCTTCTTCTTCTTCTCCCGGCGATGCTCTGTTCCCGACTCCAGGCGCGCTCCAGCCGCCGCCGCCGCCGACCACCTCCGGCAGCCATCAATCGTCGTCGACCAGCCCTGCCATGCCCTGTGCGGTGTCGCCCCGGCCAACTCCGGCCGTCTTCCAGCCGCGGCGACGCCCGCATCGCCTTCCTAGCGGCGCGCTCGCGTCGGCGATTCCACCGCCGGCGAGCGTCGCCGCCTCAATTGGGTGGTCGCCTCGTCACCCTCGACCACCTATCTACCTTCCCCGGCCATATTGGAACCCGTCGCCACCTAGGACGGCCGGATTTCTTCACCCACCGCCGTCGCCCCTGTTTTCGCCGCCGTCCCCTGTTTTTGTCTATTCACCACCCTAGGCCGGCATCCACAGCCGTGAGATCAACCCTATACTGATCGACGAAGAGAGTTGGATCATCTTCCGACGTCGGAACGGTCGTCGCCACTGATTCCCGACGAGGCTTGCCCGTGCTTGCCCATCTCGCCGAACAGGGGAAACTCGTCGGCAATTTAGTTTCTCCGGTGTAAAATTATATTTGTTTTCTTATTGATTTTAAACTTTTAATCCTCACGATTATAAAGCTTATTATCAAATTAAAATATGCATGCAAGAAAATTAAGAAGAGGGAGATAGGAAGAATACCTAAGCAAGGAAGAAGACACGCCGGCAAGGAAGAGGAGAAGAGAATGCGAATGAAGGCTAGGGTGGAGGACGTCCTTTATAAATGAAATGACGGCTAGGGTTTGTGGAAACACACCAACACCCGTATTTAATTCCTTTAACCGGGTAACCGGGTAAAGAATAAAATATTTAACCGGGTAGAGAATATAATATAATTAATATTAATTCTCTAACGTTCGATCCTTCCCTGCCCGAGTCGAATATATTAAAAAAAAAATTTTTTCCACGGTCTTTACAATCTCCCCAACTTGGAAATATTTCGTCCCTGAAATATCATAACAAGCAACAGAACAATTATGATTAACTTTATTTATTTCTTTGGGATCGGTTCATGCCGCTACAATTATAAAACTCCTATGCCACAAATAGGCTAGGGTATTTCCTTACCATTTCTTGTTCAGTCTCCCATGTAGCTTCTTCTGACCCCTGATTTTTCCACAATACTTTTACCAAAGGAATTTCCTTGTTCCTTAGTGTCTTTATTTCTCTTGCCAGGATGCGGATCGGCTTTTCCTCGTAAGTTAAATTTGATTGTAGCTCTAAGTCTTCAAAATTTGTGATGATATGATCCTCATCCCGTACATACTTCTTTAGCATTGACACATGGAAAACATTGTGTACTCCAGCAAGGCTTGGTGGCAATGCTAATCTATATGCACAATTCCCAACTCGATCCAGGATTGGAAACGGTCCTATGAATCTTGGCTTCAACTTTCCTGATATTTTAAATCTGATCACCCCCTTCGTAGGAGATGTCTTTAGGTACACAAACTCCCCAACTTGGAACTCTAAGTCCTTCCTTCGAGTATCAGCATAACTCTTTTGTCGATCCTGAGCTGCCTTAAGTCTTTGGTGAATGAGTTTCACCTTTTCAGTTGCTTCCCTCACCATTTCTGGCCCGACTATAATTGCTTCGGTAGACTCCAGCCAGCACGATGGAGATCTACAGGGCCTACCATATAAGGCTTCAAATGGTGCCATCCCTATACTGGCTTGGTAAGAGTTATTGTAGGTGAATTCAGCCAAGGCTAAGTGTTTCTCCCAGTCACCTCCCCAGTCAAGAATGCAAGCTCTTAACAAATCTTCCAAAGTTTGAATAGTCCTCTCACTCTGACCATCAGTTTGGGGATGATATGCTGTACTCAACTTAATCTGAGTTCCCATGGCTTTTTGGAAAGCTTCCCAGAAATGTGAGGTGAATAGGGGATCGCGGTCGGAGACTATCTCCTTTGGAATCCCATGCAATTTGACAATATTGTCAACATATAATCCTGCCAGGTATTCCGCCGTTCTCATTGATTTCGTGGGGATGAAGTGAGCTACCTTAGTTAGTCTGTCCACAACTACCCATATGGAGTCATGCTTCTTTTGAGTTCTTGGGAGCTTTGAAATAAAATCACATGTGACACACTCCCATTTCCACGATGGTATTTCTAAAGGTTGTAATAGTCCTCCAGGTAGTTGATGTTGGGCTTTGATCTGTTGGCAAGTCTGACACTTAGAGACAAAATTCACAACATCCCTCTTCATCCCAATCCACCAGTAGGTTCGCTTTAAATCCTGATACATTTTAGTAACTCCAGGGTGTATCGAGAACTTTGAGCGATGAGCCTCCTCCAAAATATCCCGCCTCAGTGCATTATCCTTGGGTACACACAACCGTCCTCTAAATCTGATCACACTATTTGAATCAGCTACAATGTCAGGAATCTTGTCCAACATTTTATTCAGCTCCTCATCACCCATTTGTGCTAGCTTAACACGATCAACTAAATCATTGGAAACAACCAAATTTGCCAATAAGCCTGTTAGTTGCTCCACCGGGTTGATAGCTACCACTTCTGCTGACATGGCCCAAAGTCTAGCTAACTGCTGACTTTTGTCCACTTTGCCCTTCCGACTCAACGCGTCGGCTACCACATTCGCTTTCCCTGGATGGTATAAGATTTGGAAGTCGTAGTCCTTCAGATATTCCATCCACCGCCTCTGTCGAAGGTTAAGGTCATTCTGGGTGAAGATATACTTCAAACTCTGGTGGTCAGTGAAGACTTCGAACTGGGCTCCATACAAGTAGTGCCTCCAAATCTTTAGGGCAAAAACTACTGCTGCCAGTTCCAAGTCATGGGTTGCATAATTTTGCTCATGAATCTTCAATTGACGAGAGGCATAGGCCACTACCTTACCTTCTTGCATAAGGACGCATCCTAAACCCAACAAAGACGCATCACTGAAGACTACGAATCCATCATTACCATTTGGCAGTGTCAAGACTGGTGCTTTAGAAATTGGTGTCACTCCAGGTGCTAGGTCAATGGCAAACTCCACTGCCCACTTAGGAGGCAACCCTGGAAGTTCGTCTGGGAATACACATATTCCCGAACTGAATCCTCCCCCTAAACCAAATTGGCAAACGCCAGTGCTTTCTTCTGGACAACGGGCTCTGGAAAATATTGTCCATTGAAAGCTGCCACAAATTCCGCCCACGCGATGGAGGAAATCTCACGTCGATGGAAAGTGGTTTTCTCCATGGATTTCCACCAGTAAGATGCTTCCCCTTGAAGCATGCATGTTGCCAATCTCACTTGATGGCGGTGGGGCATAGACAGAGCTCTAAACGTTTTTCAATGTCAATCCGGCCTCATTATGATCAATTCCAGCTTTATTCTTTCTAAATTTTTCCACAGTGTAGCGGTCACTATCATCAACTGCTGGCGGCACCACTTGTTGGACTACCGGTGGCACTGGGTTTGGACGCTCCCCTCGCTCGCCCGGGTCAGCTAACCCTGCCCGCCCATGGGCACTTCCCTGATCACCATCTAGGACATTACTAGGACCCGCTGCTGAGTTTGAGGCTCCATTCCCTGCTACCACTCCCGGTAACTGCTGAACAATATTCTGAACCACAGAATTTGTATTTTTTGAAGCCTGCGCTAGTCTCTATATGGCCGTCAGGATCTAGGCCAACACATTCTCTGTGTTCGAATTAGACTGCGCAGATCGGCTTGACTGTCTACGGGTGCCTGCCAGCTGAAACGTCGAACCATCATGGTTCATTAGTGTGTTTTTTTTTCTTCCCAGTTATGACTTAGGTTTATTAGCGAATGACATTTGTTAATTAATAACACACACAGTGGGAAAAGATAATAATTGGACTTTTCAACAAGGTACTTGAGTCATAAAATGTGAGCTTGTGGGAAACCGTGCTCTGATACCACCTGTAACGACCTGCCATTTTTCACGATATTGTGGGCCTTGCTGGATAGGTGTTACTCAAAAATTTAACAAAAACCAACCCTATAACAACCAGTCCTAACCGGACTGGGTGTTACTTAAAAGGTTGCATGAATAATATGAAAGCAAATAAGTCTAGCATTTCTAACTCAAAAGAACTTATTTTCAAATGACAATGCATGAAGTAATTATCCCACAGTCTTGGATCGTTTCCCATAGCCACATTTATAACACAAGAAAAGTAAAAAGAGAAGTCCGTTTATTAACCGTTCACCACCTGCATTGGTAGAAGAACCACCCTGCTGTCTCTTAGTCTTTAGGTCCAGCTGCTAACCTGCGGAGGTAATTCCGCGTTAGTGATTAACCACTAAGCCGTATAATTAAATAAAACAAGTCTATAAACTCCCTATCATTATCTATAATATTGGCACTTGTGACCATTCCAACATGACCATTTATTAGTTGATGGTTCAGTCCACCATGTCCATTAGTTGGCAGATGGGTCAGTCCACCATGTCCACCTATTGGGTGATGGGTTAGTCCATCATGTACATTCCCGGTTGGCGAGTCCAATCCGCCATGTCCGTTATCGGCTGGTGAGTCCAATCCACCATGTCCACTAGTTGGCTGATGGGTCAGTCCACCATGTCCATCTATTGGCTCATGGGTCAATTCACCATGTCCGTAATTGGCTAGCGAGTCCAATCCGCCATGTCCAATTTATTGGCTGATGGGTCAGTCCATCATGTCCATTACCTGGGAGCATCTGGTCGTAGTGGTCCAATCACCGTCCGAATGCTGCTCAATGCCTGTCATTGAGCTGATGGGTCAGTCCATCATGTCCATTACTGGCTGGTGAGTCCAATCCGCCATGTTCGTTATCGGCTGGTGGGTCCAATCCACCATGTCCGTAATTGGGTGGCGAGTCCAATCCGCCATGTCCAATATATTAGCTGATGGGTCAGTCCATCATGTCCATTATCGGCTGGCGAGTCCAATCCACCATGTCCGTTATCGGCTGGTGGGTCCAATCTACCATATCCGTAATTGGCTAGCGAGTCCAATCCGCCTTGTCCAGTTGATTGGCTGATGGGTCAGTCCATCATGTCCATTATATGATTATGAAGGCGTAGCCCGTGTCAGACTGAATCAATTCCTTGACCATTCTTTGACCCCGGTTGCACTCGGTGCATGGTGGTCGAATCTTGGCTCAGGCTGACCAGGTTATCCACAAGGGAAAATACAACATTTTAAATAATTATACGGACCTGGATATTTCGAACTTGCAGCTGCGACCAATGATCCTAATCTGAATGAGGACATAAAATTATACATAAGTATAATTTTATTCGAGTAGAAATGCATGCAACTAAATGACTAATATATATATTACTATTAAATTTCAACAATATTAAATATTAAACTATTCATGTGACATAATCATTTAAATCCTACTTTACATTAATAATCTAGATCATAATTAACACCTAACAAATAATAAAATAATTATCAACTTATACCCAAATATTTAATTACTATTATTAATATATTTTTCTTCGGTTATAATTTTTTAATCGCTACTATTACTTACAGCAATTTAATTAATTAAGTTGTTCAATTAAATTATTTAAAATAATTTGAATTATTTTAATTCATAAATATTATTAATACAATTATTTTAAATTATTTGACTCTAAAAAGTTTTGAACTTTATTTATTTCCATTATGCTATTTAGGTTTGACGCGAGTGATTGCTATCCGACTATAGTTTAATAACCCATTTTTTATATTACTGACTCATTATTAAAATAATTACTTTATTTACCTAATATTAAATTTAATATGATAAAGGTAACATCTTTATTTATTAATTACTTATAATAGTCCGAATTAATTTGTTCGCTTTTATTACGCCGATTAATTATCGACATTTTATCATTACCATATTTTTATTACTTATGTCCATGTCGACTTCGTCCACTAATTAATTAGCTATAGTAACTTTACCCTATAACCCGTTAAAATAATTATTTTTAAAGATTTATTACGAGTTTGTATTATTTTTTACTCGAGTCGGTAGCGAGTTAACCAGTATTTACAAAATTGTCACCGCCCTTCTTCTTCTTCTTCTTCCCGGGCCATCCCCTGTTCCCGACAGCAGTTGCCCTCCCGCTGCCACCGGAAATTGTCTCCGGCAGCCATCAATAGTCGCCGCCCAGACTTGCCATGCCATTGCGGTGTTGCCCCCGCCAACTCCGGCTGCCTTCCAACTGTGGCGACACCCGCATCGCCTTCCTAGCGGCGCGCTCGCGTCGGCGATTCCACCGATGGAGCGATTCCGCTATACTCCAAAACAATACGGAGGAGGTATCCGCTGTGATCCCCACACCCCGGCCATAGCCCTTTTGTGGGGAGGCTACCACTACCGTCTCCAGTGCCCGTGCCTCGCACACCCCGGCCGTAGCCTTTTTGTGGGGAAGCTATCACTGCACTCAGGTGATTGCTACGCCCCGTTTGTGGGGAAGCTCTCACTACCAATTCTAGTGCCAGTGCCTCACACACCCCAGCCATAGCCTTTTTATGGGGAGGCTATCACTGCACTCAGGTGAATGCTACGCCTCATTTGTGGGGAAGCTCTCACTGCCAATTCTAGTTCCAGTGCTTCAAACACCCCGGCCGTAGCCTTTTTATGGGGAGGCTATCACTGCACTCAGGTGAATGCTATGCCCCGTTTGTGGGGAAGCTCTCACTGCCAATTCTAGTGCCAGTGCCTCACACACCCCAGCTGTAGCCTTTTTATGGGGAGGCTATCACTACACTCCAGTGCGATCGAGGAATCGCTGTGCCTCACTCACCCGGTCGTAGCCTTTTTATGGGGCGGCTATCACTACTCCAAAACAATGTCGATGCATTACACAATTTACGCACATAATACGACCCCGTGTCGGACTGAGTCAATTCTTTGACCCCGGTTGCACTCGGTGCATGGTGGTCGAATTTGGGCTCAGGACAACCTAGGCTACCAACAAAGAAAGTATAATGTTCTACCTATTATACGTACCTGACTTGTGACTTTGTCTGACTGTGACCCGTGAACCCTAATCTGAATGAGGGTATAAAATTATACATTAGTATAATTTTATTTTGCATGAACCTACATGCAACTTACATGACTAATATACTATCAATTTTAAATGATGTAATTAGTTCATGTTTGTCTTCATTCCTTATTAAATTTTCAGCAATTCTAATGATAATTAATTATTAATTATCCCCATCCAAATCCCCATTATCTAATTGATAATTTAATTATTAACATGTCCATTTACAAAACAACTAAGCAATCGACAAGAACCCCATGCATAAGACGCTGGAGATCTAGCAACTTGGCAGGGCGTCTTCAACAAACCTTGCATGCAAGAATCCTAATGGAAACAAATAAGATGAGGGATGAAATACTCACACAGTAATGGGGAGGTCGCCTGGGATGGAGATGAGGGATGAAATACTCCCTCCTCCTGCATATATATACACTTCAACTATTCCCTCCATTAAATTCTCATACCCCATCATCCATTAGTATTTCCTAGGTTCAACGAGCCCCTTCATTAAATTCTCACACCCCATCATCCATTGGTATTTCCTAGGTTCAACGACCCCTTCATTAAATTCTCACACCCCATCATCCATTGGTATTTCCTAGGTTCAACGACCACTTCATTAAATTCTCACACCACATCATCCATTCATTAATAGGTATTTTCTAGGTGACCTTAAGTCGAACCATGACCGGTCGACTTAATAACCAACCATATCGGTTCATCTATATTTATTTCATAATATTTAAGTTCGAGTCTTGTAATAAAAATCATGGTTTTTACATCATCGACCGAATTAAAGTTTAATTTTTTTGTTTAGTTTCTTTTTTTGTTGATTTTAAACTTTAATCCTCACGATTATAAAGTTTATTATTAAAATATGCATGCAAGAAAATTAAGAAGAGGGAGATATGAAGAATACCTAAGCGAGGAAGGAGGCACGCCGGCAAGGAAGAGGAGAAGAAAATCCGAATGAAGGCTAGGGTGGAGGACGTCCTTTATAGAATAAAATGATGGCTAGGGTTTTATTCTTTAACTGGGTAACCGGGTAAATAATAAAATATTTAACCGAGTAGACTTAACCGGGTAGAGAATATAATATAATTAATATTAATTCTCTAACGTTCGATCCTTCCCTACCCGAGTCGAATATATTAGAAAAAAAAATTTCCACGGTCTTTACACATCAAGTCATATCATGATTATCTAAATTACAATGTAATTAATTAGAAACTTATACTTAATCTTCCTAATTAGGTCATTAACATTCATTCAATACAATTCACATCATTAAAATTCATTTTATTTACAATCAAAATATTTTACCACGTCAATCAATCAAATCCTAACATGTGCTAATTATTATCAATTTTAATTACTTAGGTCGAAGGTAATTATACCTCGCATAGTTAGCAATTTGTGCCAACTATGGTTTTTTCTCAGTTCGGGACTCGAATTTGGCACCCAGCGGCATCCAAATTTCGATTGGGTTTGGCTAGAGGAAATTTGGTGAAAATTCAGTGATTTCAGGCGAATTTCAATAAATCTGGTTTTTTGACGGCTTTCCGGTGATTTTTGGGAGACTTTCCGCCAAGCTGGTCAGGGCTGTAGGTGGGCACCAGCTCGGCGAGCTCGACACAACTATGGAGATGGTGAGGGTGTTGGTGGCAGCGATGTCACTGGCGACGGTCGTGGGTCGGCCACAGTCGGTTGGCTTGCCCAATCGGCCCTTGGCTGGTCTTTGCAATGGCGTATAGTGGGGGAAAAGGCATTTGGGGTTGAAGGGGCGGTGATGGCAGACTGGTGCAGCTGGCTGCGGAATTTGTGTCAACAATGCGGAGCAAGGGCACGGCATCAGAGCATCATGGAGGCCGGGCGGCAACCAGAAAGATGGAGGACAGCTCAGCAAAGCTCGAGCGGAGTCGATCGACGGCGGTGCAGCAACTGGAGGCGCCATCAGCGGCAATTGGGTTAGGGGAGAACATCGGGGGAGGGTTTTGGGTGGCAATCTTGTAAATAAAAGTTGACTCGACTCCGACTCAAGTCAAAAATAATAACTAACTTCTAATAAATTCTAAAAAAATTAAAAAATATGGAAAATACTATAAAATATAATACACTTGATAACATCAAAATGACATGTTCTATAACTAATAACCCACCCAAACTACTATATAACGTGTCCTAATGCGTTATTTGGCCTAAAAATAATTCTTCGATCAAATACATAAAAAAATAATTCCATACTATCATATACTCTTATAACTAATTTGTCATCATTTTTCTGACATTATCATCATATATTCATGTACACTTGACCCTCATCACTTATATCGGACGGTTGTCCTCGGCTTAGATGCATGTCATGAAATTGACTCAACTCGAACCGGCTGATGAACCAACTAGTTCGTTAACATAAAACTCTGACTCGAGTCATGGGTTTTACAATATATGTTCTTGATGGTTATATGGTTTAGCAACATATAGTCGATGCACAAATGCATGCTCCCATCCTTCTTCCTCACAAATAATACTGGTGCTCCCCATGGCGACATGCTTGATCTGATAAAACCCTGATCTAGTAGTGTCTACAACTACTCTGTGAGCTTCCGAGCTCAAGTGGTGGCATCTTGTACGGGGCCCTAGAGGTGGGTGCTGTTCCTAGCATCCCGGTGATCTCCTCTGGAAAGACATCTACAAACTCCCTGACTACTAGAATCTGCTCAATACTCAGGCTATCCTTTGAATCATTCTACTCAGTCGGTACTAAGGTAGCCATCACTAATTCACAACCCATGTCCACCTATTTCACTACACTTGGATAGGAGATCCAACCCTGCTCTCTATCTCTACCCTGACCTTGGAAGAAGAAGTGGATGCTTCCATGATGGAAAGTCACTATCTTCATTTGGCAATCTATTCATGCTTCCAATCCATCCCCAAGATCACGTCAAACTCCATCATCTTGAATAATATCAAATCCTCTACTAATTGTCGCTATTGAATCTCAACAAGGACACTATACACACACTCGCCAGTAGCTACACCTCTACCAAAGTGGACACTAATAATGAATGTCCTAAATCCTCTATCAAACCTCCAATCCTATTTGTGTGTGCGTACGATATAAAGGAATGTGAACAGCCAGAATCAAATAAAATTCATGCACGTATAGAGCCAATAGGAAGCATACCTATCATGACGGTCGTATCCTCTAATGCCTCAGTGACCGTGCCAGTGTACATCCTAGTCGGCTACTACTACGCTATAGTAGCAAGTACTGGTGGTAGTGCTACCTATGTCAGACCCCACTGGCCCTAAGCTATTGATGCCTACTGTCTGTCCCTCTGCTGCCTAGTCTGAACTGTCACTACAGCCATCATGCCTCTCTGACCCTGACCCCTTTGTTGTTGTCTTGGCGACTGATGACCACTACCACTTTGTCCCTAACCTTGGCCCTGGTGGACTCTCTGCTACTATTGCAAGGGAGCTGGGAGTGCTAGTTGTTGTGCCTATGTCAGAAGGGCCAGATGCTAGTGCTGACCCATCGGTCAAACTGCTACCTGATGTCCAAGCTAACCACAACTGAAGCATTCATCTATATTGGATCTGCATACACCTCCATGACAGCACCCATAAGCCAGGCACAGTGGGTGCCTACTGTCCTAGACCTATCCATCCATAGCCCTTGTAACACCCCAAATCCGGTTCACCCTCGTGAACCGAACCGGCATGTTTCAGGCCCCGGTTAGGTCGGCTAACCCGAACCTAACTCCTGTGGATCCAATCTCGGCGTCTTAAGATGAAGATACGATCCATCATGAATGAATAAATACGCAAAATCCTAACATGGTACTACATGAATGACAAGCAATTCAAAATACACACCAATACAATCTGACAAAATCATAAAATTCTGAAATAAAACAGACAGGAGTCTCCCCTAAAAGTGCGATTAGGGTCCACCCTGTCAAAATAATATATACAAATATATATAGCATATATCAACAATTTCATTACACACAATCTGATATACTATAAGCTCATTCTGGAACTTGGGTCCTAACCCATCATACTTTTGCTGCGCTACTCTGATCATTTCATTTCATGTCATTGTCATGCATCAAACATTTAATCATAGCATGTTTATAAAACAACATCATAAACAAAACATTAAACATTCAATCACCCAATATGTGTGTGCACAAGACCTCATTGCTCCTCCGTCCAAGCTGGCTCATCCATCTCGTGCTTATCACCTACATATATATAAGAAAAACGTCAGTAACAAGCGTTACTGGTCCGGAAAATAAAATAACTATAACAAACTGGCTATGAGAGCAAACTCTCATCTGAAAGAAAACATATACTTCCTCAAGAACACTCTGAAGGGCACTACTGAGGAGCCACTGGGCTGCAGACCCGGTAGCATCCCGAACTTACTGCTGCTGGTACTGTGCTACTCTCAGCACTTCTTTTTCAGTACTTCTCGTGAAACTTTATCCTAAGCCCTCTCCTTACCTCCATATTTCTCCTGGCCTTGAGCACGAAGGCCGAGTACTCTCAGGCAGTCGCCTTTAGTACCCTTTGAACCACAAGTCCGGACATGCGCTGTACTAAACAGTACCCGTAAACCTCCACGTTCTCCGGGTGTGAGGAACTCAAACGCGGAGTTGTCAGGATCCCTCGGGAATGGAACAGTCCGCTGGCACTAATCCAGAGCCCGCTTTGACTGTCACGGCATCCTCTGCATGGTACGTGCAGTCGGTTTCTCCATCTCTCGTCTCACTGAAAACTCGATAAAACTATATATATAGGCCTGGGAAGGGATTCATATAATAGGCCCGAAGGCAACTTGTGGTGGATCTTGTTTTCGAAATCATCCTCGAGGGATCTCATCCTCGAGGGGTTATTAATCCGGAAATATTCGATTAAATGGCCCGAGTTAAGTGGGATCCGATAAAACGCCACTTAACCCGCCCTGCAATAATAAAATAAACATACAATAGAAGAGCGTAAAACAAGACGAGTCCTAAACGGACCTGGTAGAAGCTCCAAGCGTGTCATCGCGCCTAGGCGGCGAGCTCATACTCCGTACCTACACATCAAAACTAAATACTAACGCCCGCTAACTAAATGATGCATCAGACTCAATAACATCACAATCACAATGCAAGCATCCATCAACATAACAATCAGAAAATCATAAAACTAATTAATCCTAGCTCATCCTATTCATACTAATTTATTATATTTTCCTAAGTTACATTACTCGATTAGCATGCTCAACTCGATCTACCTCATTAGATTACTTATTATTCATTCTCCCTTAATCTCATCATACAACTTATCATTTCATCCCTAATTAGTCATTAATCACATCATGTAACTTATCACTATCAATCACATCAATAAATCAATCCTAGCATGCTGTGCTAGCACTCATCATCAATTTTAAATAAATCGATCGGAGGTAATTATACCTCACGTCGTCGGCGATCGGCGACGGCTAGGGTTCCGCCGCGCGTCTCGGAGCTCAAATTCGGCGCTCATCGGCGTCCGAAGCTCGATCGGGCTCCACTGGGTGAGCCCCGCGGAAGATCCGGTGAATTCCGGCGAATTCCAGAAATTCCGATTTTTCGGCGGTTTTCCGGCAGCTACTGGCGGTTTTCCGGCGACTTCCGGTGGTTTTCCGGCAACCATCGCCTACGGCGTCTACTGGTCGGAAAGGGGTTGTGTTGGGTACCCTCGGAACCGGCTCGGCGAGCCCGACCCATCTACGAGGTCGACGCGGCCAACGGAGGTGGCGGCTCGCCGGAAAATGCCTAAAACAGAGCGGCGGCGATGAGGGAAGAATCCGGCCGGCCAGGGCGGCGATGGCCTCCGCTCCGGTCGGGGAAGGCCGCTAGGGGGTCGAGGGTGTCGATGCTACCGACCGATCGCGGCGGTGCTGGTCGCCGGTGACGGAATCGGCGACGGAAGCGCACGCGGGCGCGGCGTCGCGGCGTGGCTTCCTCGCGTCGCGGCGGCCCGGTGGGGGCCGGACTTGGTCGGGCCAGCAAGGCGGCGCCGTGGCCGGGCTGGGCGGCGTCGACCGGCGGCCAGGCGGCGTCGGCCGTGGCGGCGGTGGCGCGCGAACAGGGGCGGCGCGGGCGATGGTTTGGGGGAAGAAGAAAGGAAGGGTTGAGGGCGTGTGTGGTGGCAAACTCGTAAATATTACTTGACTCGTCTCTGACTCGAGTCAAGTATAATAACTAAGTCGTATTAAATCCTAAAAAAATTCATAAAAATCGGGAAAAATCCCGTAAAAACAAACAAATACCAAACATCGTAATGATATGCTCTAAGACTATCAACCCACCCAAAATGCCCGTAACGCGTCCTAACGCGGTAAACGGCCTAAAACTAATTCTACGATCCATTATATATCATAATAAAAAAGAATGAACTGCATACTCTCATATATTCTGATAACTCATTCTTTTCTGCTGTGTTCATGACGTTATCATTATATACTTGGGTACACATGACCCTCATAGCTCATACACGCGACCGGCATCGGCTCGGTACACGTGTCCTGAAACTGACTCAACTCGAAAAAATAACGGTCGACCCAACCGGTTCTGAATATAAAACCCTGACTCGAATCGTGGGTTTTACAGCCCTCATCACGACTGGAGCATCTATCCTACACTTTTGTTGTGCTCCCTAATCAAGCTAATATGGTCGAGGGTGATGCTGTCTCTGATCATTGTCTCAAAGAGGTTTAGTACTCGAGACTTGCTCAACCTCACCTACTACTCGCACCACATCACCAAAGGTGGCAAATGTCCTGTCAATTATTGCCACACAAATGTCATAGTGCAATCCTTCATAGAAGCGACTCTCTGTTGTTCAGTCAGTATTAAGTCCGGTGCAAACCTCTCTAGTGCTCTAAATCTGCCCTCATACTGCACTACACTCATGGGTGTCTACCTAAGGGTTTAGAACTCCCCTTCTTTCTTCTTTTTTGACATCAAAGGGAAAGTACTTCCCATCAAACTGAGCCTTGAATTCATCCCAAGTAATGTTCAGTTGTTGCTTGTTAGCAAAAGTAGAGCTCATGATAGAATCCCACCATAACCTAGCCTTTTCCTGAAAAGCCCCTATGATAATTTGTACACGGTGCTCCATCGGTCATGTCATACTCGCGAATACTCCAATAGCCTATGAGATCCATAAGAAAGCTTCTTTTACATTTGGCTTCCCCAAGAATGGGCGCCCTTCATTTTTCACAAAGCACTCATACTGCCAAAGTCCGAGATTCCTCACATCTACTGATCTATTTGATCCTTCCCCAAGCTTGAACTAAGGAGAAGGCGGTACCGTCCCTGCCAGGGCACTGCCAACTCCAACGGCTCCACTACCGCCTGCTGTCTGTCCACTATCATGTGTGCTCATCCTGGCCTAAAGAGGAGCAATCAGAGGAGTTGTTGTAGGAATAGTCAACTAATGCAGTAGTAGAGGAGTAGTAGTGTAAAACCCCGAAAAAAATAATTAGGTTATTTTATTTAGGGTTTTATAAATCTTAGAATGAACCATAAATAATATTTAATTATATAAATTCTGAAGAATCAATATCATTTATAACCCATTCGTATTCACTTAAAAGTAAGTTTTTGACTTTTCATTATCACACAAATGGTATAGTTATGAGTGATTACATTCTTTTCTATAAAATTTAAGGTAATGACTTCTCAAATTCCACACATATTAATAAAATTTAATATAATGACTTCTTGAATTCTACACATATTCTTCTATATAAAGGAGAGTTTTAATGTTAAATGAAACATCCTCTGGATAGCTTGTGAGCACATTTGGCTTTAGAGAAATTACATTCATATTAGGATCATGTGTCGTAGTTGCAGATGCCTCATCACAATTCCAGGATCGTATAAGTACTTGAAATATTATATATTTTGATTTGGGAGTCTTGGTCGGCCTGAGTCCACATTCAATCACCACGCACCGAGTGCAACTGGGGTCAAAGAATTGGCTTAGTTCGACACATGGCAACACCCTTAAAAAAATTACTATGTGGGATTCTTGGTCGATTTGAGTTCATATTCAATCACTATGCGCCGAGCGCAACCGGGGTTAATGAATTGACTCAATTTGACACAGGGAAGCACCCCTGAAAGATTAAATACCTAACCCCATGCCGAAAGGGGTGATAAGGCGCAGTGGCATAAGACGGCTCATTATACACTTGTGATACTGAGAGGGTGAGTCAATGGCAAATATCAGTAACTACAAGCCAAGGGCCATGTAGCGTGTGTGCGCATACATGGGATTGTAACTAGATGGGCGGCCACCCTCCCAGCATATTAAGAGCTCAACATAGCCTCATAATCACTAAAAGATGTAATTCAGATGTTGTAGAATATATTAATTATTTCTTGTAATTATACAACTTAGTATTTTTATCACTAATGTGGATTTGCCTCTGCAGGTATGAACATGGAAGGATGGGTAGAGTCAAGACAGTTGAAGTACTCTATTATTGGACTATTCTTTTCTCGAGATTGTTTGCATGATAGTGAGATTTTGGTTCGGTTCATGGGGCTTAGATTATTCCGAGCATTTGTATATTAAATTTATTGTTATGGATTTATTTAAAATCTTGAAAATTAATAGGAAATTAATTTATGAGACACTTAGTTTCATATAGTAACACTTAGCTCGTGGCTTGAAACGGGCACGTTGTTACAAGTAGGCAGAGGAGGGCCCATGGGGAAAGCGAGATCCCCTTGCAACTCGTCATCCATTGCCGGCCTCTTTTCTGCCCGGGCTATGGAAAAGACTATTTGTTGGAATTCCCTCTTGAACTCCTCCTAGTTTTCTTGCATATACATTTGTACCTCTGCTATTTGGGCAAAGGATGCACCTCTCTCATTCTAGTGACTACTAACACTACGGTGGCTAACCGAAATTGGCACACTGCACTCCTCTGATGATGGTGGGGCTCTTAGTCAACTAGATGATGTTTCACTGAGTGCACGGCTAGGGCTAGCATGCCTAGGAGGAGAAGGTGGTGGGGCCCTTATTCTGAGTCCTGCAGGTCCATACTACCATCACTACCAATACTCACTGATCAAATCCTGAGTACATTGTGAGAAATTTGTAAATTGAGACAAGCAAACTAGAAACATACCTGCGGCTTGCCTCTAAGCAGTATTTGCACACACAAGACCTGTAGTGGCATCTTCCATTTTAATCAACCAAGAGTCGGCTCTGATTCTATGTCGTAACACCCCAAATCCGATTCACTCTCAAATTGAATTGGAATGGTTATGGTAAATCGGACAAACCTTTACTTTGATTTAGTTGGTCGACCCGAACCTAAGTGAAAGGGATCTAGACTCTGTAAGCATCTCAAGACAGCAAAATACCTCAATGTGCAACTACTGCATGCATGAAATGCACACCCTAACAAGATGTTGTGTGAATGTCATAACTATTAATCACACTCAAAATCAATTAAGTACGATAAAAATTATAAAAAGTTCTAAAATAAAATAGACAGAATTTTCCCTAAAATTGCAATGAAGGGCCAACCTATTTAACAAAATATATTATCACAGCATAATATATAATTTTTTAAAGCACAATAAAATTATAAACAATAAAATAAGAAACAAAAATTGGATGAGAACCAGTTTAAAATTTTTATTTTGTTGTTTACAACCTTGTTGTGCTCTAAAAATTACATATATTGTTTTAAATAGGTTGGCCCCTTATTATATTTCTGGGGAAAACTCTTTCCATTTTATTTTAGAATTTTCCATAATTTATTGTAATTTAATTGATGTTTTTGGTATGATTAATTGTCATGAGATTTACGTAGCATCTTGTCAGGTTATGCATCTCATTCATGCATTAGTTACGCATTGTGATATTTTTTGTTTTAAAACGCCTAGAAGGTCTAGGTCCCTTCCACTTAGGTTCGGGTCGACCAACTTAATTAAATTAAGAATTATTCAATTTAATATAAAAGTTTCAATTTGGTTTGAGACTGAATCGGATTTTGGGTGTTACAAGTATTACCATACTTTTCATAGTCATCGTGCGTTGGTTATTTATCGGTGCAAGTTTAGCTAACAATTCGTTTGAAAGTCCTTGACCAAAAGGGTATTTCCTATAAAGTTGGTAAGGGATTCTATTAATAATTAGTCCTTTGATCCTTTGGAATAATGTGATGAATTTAGTAGATCCTTTTAGGAGGCCTCACTGGCCATAAATCGAACCTATCTAATTTTTTCTTTGGAATGGTTGGGTCAGCAATATTAATTAATAAGAAATACACTTATTAGTTCTTAATAAAAGGTATATTTATTATTTCTATTAAAAACAACTTGTCCTTTTATATTGTAAGAAAAATTTTAGAGTATATATAAATGTGTATTTTTTTGTTAAAAATAAATAAATATTTTTTATATTGTATAATTTTATTTTAATTTTAGGCAACAACGAGCCACCGAAGTCAATTTACCTTTTTACTCTCCAAAAAGTAGTGAAGAAAGTGGTAGGTGGGAGGTTATATCCGACAATTCGAAATCAAGATCGGTCTTCTTCGTCGGCCGTCGAGAAACCGTCTTTCTCCACACTTTGTAAGTCTCACCTCTCCCATTCGATCGAGTTCCGCCGTCGAGGGGCGTCCTGAGGTATCCGATCCTTCCATTCTTCTTCAATTTCCAATCACTGAATATATTTTTGCAGTTCAATTTCGCGTTCTATGCTAGCAATTTGATGATTTTGCTTGTTATTATCTATGTTCTAATGTTGATGGTGGCTTTCTTAGTGTGCATCATTATTATGTCTGAATTTCTGCTTGAAGGATGCTTAATGATATTTATTGACTTGTCCTTGGACTCAAGGTTGAATGGTAATCTTGTGGTAAAATTGTGATGCACGTTAAGGCTGTTGTGAACTCGTTGGTGACTGATTGAGTGGTTGCTATTGTTGCTATTGTTGTTATGTGAATAAAGAGCTAGATGTATGTTTCTTTGTAATGATTTTGATAGAGATGGTATGCTATAACTTTTTTTTGCTGGTAATTGTTTGAAATTAAATAAGGGACAAATGATATGACTTGAGCACTGGATAGTATTAATGTACTAGTCATTGATGGATTTGAAGGCTATTTCTGAGTTTTTTTGTGTGGTTTTCCTGATTGACGTGTGCTATGTTAGATCACTAGCAAAAAAAAATGGTGAAGGCAGTTGCAGTTCTCACTGGGAAGGAGGGTGTCAGTGGCACCGTGTTCTTCAGCCAGGAAGGAGATGGTAAGGTTTTCTGTAACAGACTAAAAGTTGGGCTATATGGCTGAGTATTATTGTTTTTTTGTTACTATTATTGTACTATAGTTCTTTGTTGTGCATTCTCTTGTGCCATTTAACAGGTCCAACCACTGTTACTGCATCGCTTGGTGGTCTTCAACCCGGGTTGCATGGGTTTCATGTCCATGCTCTTGGTGATACCACCAATGGTTGCATGTCCACTGGTATGTTGCTTCTTATTTTGTTATGTCTCTTTGTTCAGCCATGATGGAAGCTTACCCTCCTTTCAATGCAAATCTTTACAGGACCTCATTTCAATCCTGCTGGCAAAGAACATGGTGCCCCTGAGGATGAAAACCGTCATGCTGGTGACCTTGGAAATGTCATAGCCGGTGATGATGGTAAATTTTTGTTACTTTTGTAGTGTTTTCTTTCATTTCACAATTTGGCATTTTGAAATGGTTCAAACAATTTTTTTGTGTGGGTGTTATAGGTACTGTAGCATTCACTATAGTAGACAGTCAGGTAATGTGTTCTACATGCATCCCAAGGGATGAGTATTTTGCACCTTCAAAATTCTTTACCGATAGTTGTTTGAGCATATAGATTCCTCTTGCGGGGCCCAATTCTGTTGTTGGAAGAGCTGTTGTTGTCCATGCTGATCCTGATGATCTTGGTAAAGGTATGCTTCATTTTCATGGTTTTCTTGAGGAACTTACTTAGCATTGTGCTAGTGGCTGAAGCTTAAGTGATTAAAATTTTTGGGGAGTTTCATTACAAAGCCGAATGCTTATTTCTTTATTTTGTAATTTGTCTTCATTATCGTATACTTCCCCCACTTAAAATTGAAAGCCTGTTTCTCCATGGCACCTGATAAATGACCATGCTTTTTTAATATATTTTCAAGTGTCTCATTTTACTACCCTCTACCAGAGTTTGCTCTGGCATTAATCTTCCGATCAGGGCTACAAGGAGATGTTATTTTTCTCCACCTGAATATTTCAGATTTTAAAAATACCTCATTTAGTTTTGTAACTGTTATTGCATCCACTGGACCCCAACCTCCATTATCATGAAGGAAAATTTATATTAGTCAATAATGGATGTTATCGTTGATGAGTCACAAAATACTTAGAATGGTAACTTTATTTTAAACCAAAACTGCTACAAGGAATACATATATCGAAAAATTCACGGAAAATAGTGATGGTGTAGAATTTCCTGATCTGTCAACTATACATGTTTACCATCTTTATGGCTTGACTAGTGGCACAGCTAATTTGACAATGTGATCTATGTTCATAATGTTGTATGGTTACTAGATATGTTCTCAATTTGCATGAAATCCTTTTTCATCCAGGTGGACATGAACTCAGTAAAAGTACGGGGAATGCCGGTGGCAGAGTTGCCTGCGGTTAGTGTTAATCTGCATCTAGCATATTCTTTTTCCTTCCGTAGTTTGTCAGTTTAGCACAATGTGGCTTTCCTCTGCAGGGGTTATTGGCCTTCAGGCGTGATCTACTGTTCTGCTACCATTGTGATCAATTGCCTACTGCATCTTTTGAAGAAAAGCAATAACCAATCTTAATAAGTGAAACAAAAGTTGCTGATTTGTATAATTTATATCATTTCTAGTGGCATGAGATCTGTCATGTCAGTTTCAATGGCAGTGATTTTGAGTAATAGCTGAATTCCTTTTCTTTTTCTGACTCCTATTTTTCTGCAGTTGCCAAATTTATCTTTCTTTGCTTTCCCCCCCTCTCTTCATAGCTTACATTATCAGTAATTACTACATGCTTAGTTTTATTTCGGTAGACATTTCAGGCCTTGTTCACATTGTGCTTGTTTCACGTATCTGGCTAATGTTCTGGATTTGTCATTGTTGCGACTCTACTGCTGTGAGGTTTGACACCCTTGCAATGTTTCATGTCTGAGATCCAAGGTGTGACACTATGTTATCATTGCACGTAAGGAACAATTCATGATTTGTCATGTCCAATTCGAGATATGAACCTAGAACTCTGAATTCTTAGAACTCTATTCAAGCAGTCCTGATCCTCCTCTGCATTTTGGCTTGATTGTTTCATGGTAAATGCTTTGGAAACACGGGGGATTTTAGCATGGATGGTAATTTTCATATTCCAGAGGTAACTTCTTTGAAGTTCTGTGCTTTGAAAAACACTCTTTTCCTTTCGACAAGTACTGATAAAAGTTACAATGCAAGTGAATCGAATTGGATGAAGTTTGGCCAAGTGTAATATTTGGGTGTAACATCCTATTTTCTTCATCAACTCCTGTGTTTGGGTTGCCAGAAACTTTTTCGTTCTACCTCCACATTTTAAACCGTGTTAGGGGGCATGAAAGAAAAATGTATGATTAAAGTTAGTGTTTGTCTATTGGATTTAAATTTTATGGATAAACAAATATAACAAAAATAATATCTGAGATGATTTTGAATTAAATTTACTTTTATCTGTTCCCTGAATTTTAATCAATAATATGCAAGCTGATTGTAAAGTTAAAAATATGAATTATAGTTTATTATACTAAAATTATAAATAATAATTAAAACCATTTTTTTAATGATTCGGTAAAAAAATCCTTATTTTTAAAAAGAAAAAATAATTAATATAAAAACTCTTATACCCTCGTGTGCTAAGCTGATACACTCAAATTTCACACTTAAGCCCTAGCTGCACATCGGTTCACCTCGTTGCTCCTCTCTCTAAATTAAATAATTAAATAAACATCATTAAGTTTGTTCTATTGTACGGGGTGACCGATTCGATATATGTACTAATATGATATTTTGGTATTTGTTTTATTAATAAAAGTTAAAAAGTAAGTGGATTAACCAAATAAAATATGATAAAATAAAAACAATATATAAAATTCTTATATTTCTAATTTAGAATTTATTTATAAAATCAAAATCTATTTCTAACAATTAACATGTATAATTCATGTATAGCACAATACCTGTGCCTAATTTTAATAGAATTATAATACCCTTGGGTAATAAATGATAGTCTTATTCCTAATATATAATAAAGAGCTATATAGTATATAAGTTGGGCATGCTATAAAACTACCTTTGAATGGATAATTTAAGTTTATTATTTTATTTGCGGGCTCAAGTCATTATTAATGATAAATTATTGCCAATCCCATTCTAAATGCCGAAATTATTTATTTTAAGCTAAATTTTGATCGTGTCTAACTCTAATCTCTTTCGACTTCAAGTTTAAGCGGAAATAATTATTATTATTTAGTTGAAGTGGTTTTAAGTTTGAGTCGAGCTTTCATTAATAAAAAAAAAATTTGAGGTTAAATTAGACAATTCCAAATGAAGATCGGTCTCCTTCGTGGCCGTCGCAAGTCTCGTCTCTTCCATTCGATCGGAATCCGCCGTCGAGGGGCGTCCTGAGGCATTCAATCCTTCCGTTTTTCTTTAATTTCAGCTTATTGAGTCTACTCTACTCTTCAATTTCGCGCTTTCTGCCACCAATTTGATGATTTTGTTTGTTATCTATGTTCTAATCTTGATGGTGGCATATCCTGGTTGAGTACCAGGTCTGAATTTTGTACTGCGCTTGATGATGTTGGCTGTTCTATTTGCAGAAGCAGGGTTTGGTGGTTTTGTTTGTGTTAAAAGTGTGATGCATGTTGAGAGTTTTTACGTGCTTGTTTGCGACTGTTTTGAGTCGATGATGCAATCGTTATGTGATGAAGGAGCAAGATTTATGCCGCTTTGTGGTGTTTCTTGAGAGAGATGGCGTATAATTACTATTTTTTATAGTCACACCTGGTAATGACCTTATAAAACTCTACTCATTATTCAATACCTATAGGGAGAAGAATTTTATTTGAAAAATTAATGAAGAACAATTCGTATTACCTGTAGGAAGAGGAATAATAAGAACTAGATATAATCTACATGAGCTACAGCTCATGTATCTTATATAAGCTACATTTTTTATTTGGTGTCCCACTGTTCCAAATCTAAAAGTATGTCATATTGATCTAAAAATAAAATAAAATTTTGTCAACCTTCTGTTTACGCACTCTACTTTCTATTCATATAAACTTCAGTATGTGAGACCCACTAAAAATGGTTCAAATTAGTCATATAGCTTATATAAGCTATATGAAGTGGAGCTCACCTTAATTTTTCCCTAAGAACTAATATGTGTGTTTCCGGTTAATACATGCTCTACATAAATTTAATGATAATGTGTGCTCAAATTTAATGAAAGCTAGAAAAATCGACGAGCTATATTAATATGATATATACATTAAGTGAGGGGAAAATGTCCTGACTAGAGCATTGCATAGTGTATGTGTAGTAGTAATTTCTAGACTTGAAGATCATCTCAGAGTTTTTGTGTTTTGGATTTCCTGATTGTTGTGTGTTGTGTTAGATCACAAGCAAAAAAAAAATGGTGAAGGCTGTAGCTGTTCTCTCTGGGAAGGAAGGTGTTAGTGGCACTGTTTACTTCAGCCAGGAAGGAGATGGTATGTTTTTATGTAACAGGCCAGGATTTATGGAGCTAAGAGTGCTATGTATCAGAGTGATGTTGTACAGATGTTTTAGTTGATTTTCTTCTCAAATTTAGTGTGCTGTTTTGTGTGTTTAAAATCCTCTGTCAGGACTCAATTCATTGTTGTTTACTCTCTTGTGCCATTTAACAGGTCCAACCACTGTTACTGCATCGCTATGTGGTCTTCAACGGGGGCTGCATGGATTTCATGTCCACGCTCTTGGTGATACCACCAATGGTTGCATATCTACTGGTATGTTGCTTCTTATTCTGTTATGTCTCTATTTTGGGCCATGATGGAAGCTTACTCTTCTTCTTTTGATACAATTCTAGGACCTCATTTTAATCCGGCTGGCAAAGAACATGGTGCTCCTGAGGATGAAAACCGCCATGCTGGTGACCTTGGAAATGTCATAGCGGGTGATGATGGTAAATGCTTCTTATTTTGGTTGCTCTTTCTCTCATAGTACAACTTGTCCTTTCTGTAACGGTTAAAACAACTTCTTTTTGTGGGTGTTATAGGTACTGTAACATTCACTATTGTAGACAGTCAGGTAATGTGTTTTTACCTGCGTCCCGAGGAAAGAGTTATTTTGCACCTTCAATATTCTTTACTGATGGTTGTTTGAGCTTATAGATTCCTCTTGCGGGGCCCAATTCTGTTGTTGGAAGAGCCGTTGTTGTTCATGCAAATCCAGATGATCTTGGGAAAGGTATAAATTGAGATATCTGCTGCATGTTCATTGTTTCTAAGGGAATTCACTTAGCATTTATGCTGGTGGGCATTGGTAATGGTGCTGGAGCTACAGTGGTTTAAATGTTTGACGAAGTTTAATTATAAAAGCCAAGGGCTTGTTTCATTATTTTGAGAATTTGTCTATATGATCGTATGCTTTCCCTGGGCTTGAAGTTGGCTGCCTATTTTTCCATGACACTTGAATCATGCTTTTTACCTATATTTTCAAGTATCTTTTTGAACTGCCCCTTTTTGGACTTTGTTTTGGCACTACTCTGCCATATAGGATTTTTAAAAAACGCTATTTCTCTATACATAAGTATTCCAGTTTCCTAAACTGTCTCAAAATAATTTTGTAAATATTATTGCATCCAGAGACCACTATTTCCATTAAGTTGTTTCATATAATCTCCATATATTTATTAGACATGTCTCCGGCATTTTTGGTGTAAAATAAAGTTAAGATTCTAAGTATTTTGCAACTTCTCCATGTTAACATCTATTGCTGACCAGTATAGATTTTCCTTTTTCGGTTCACATGACTATTAATTAGTGATGGTTCAGAATTTCTTGATCTGTTCATTATACCCTACTTTTCGACGTCTTTGTAGATTGACTTGTGACTTGCTTAATGTGCCAATGTGTTTATTGTTTAATAATGTTGTAAGGTTAGTGGATTTGTTCTGAATTTGCGTGAAATCCTTTTTCATCCAGGTGGTCATGAGCTCAGCAAAACTACGGGGAATGCTGGTGGCAGAGTTGGCTGCGGTAAGTGTTAACCTGGACCTAGAATATTTTTCTCTCTGTCATCTTGCCAGTATAGCTTGATGTGGAAGTTATCTTCTGCAGGAGTTATTGGGCTTCAGGCATCAGCCCTGTTTGAAAGGGGTGGAAGACTCTAGCTCCTCGGTTAATCTGATAATCTAGTTAATTTACTATTTACACCCATCAATTATTTAGTGTGATCTACAAGTTAACAGATCATAATCTTTTGTAATTGACACAAAACACATTCACTCAATCTCACTGTCTATCCAATTAATTACCATCACCTATTAATTAGTTGTTGATTATTATCTCTACATTTAAATACATGTTTAACAAACGTAATCTTTTTATATATTCAAACTAATGTAATATATCCTAAACATATTTGATCTTTTATGATACAACAAGATCTTATTGGGCAATGTGTGTTATGTCCTAATTAATTCCCCCTCCCTCTTTCTTGATAGAGTATGCTTGAGCTAATATTAATCATGTCTAATATGGTTTGATATGCTTCTTTTTTAATGTAGTTTTTATCTTATAATATTTGTTTTCTTTTATCTTACACGTGGAAGTGATGTGTGTGCCCTGTTGTGCTTATTCTTGCTGAAACTATTTCTAATTTTTTGCACATGTAAAACGGTACTATGAGAAATGGTTGAATAGCTTGGCCTTTTTTCCAATTTCTTTACTTTTACGAATAGATTAATATCATGATTGTTAAATATATTGAAAAGACAATTTCAGTACGAAAAAAATATCTAAAAATACTTAACAAAGAGTTAGTCCTGAAATCAAATATCTTGTCTTATGGAGATATTAAATAAATATAAATAATTATATATAAATGATTACATCAGGGATGAACAAGTTGCAATAATTTGTATATGAATCGAAAACGACTAAAACACAAAAGGGTAGGGACAATGATTTAATTACAAGGATTTTTAAAGAGGTTCTTAATTGGAATGTATTCTCTTTTACAACTGTATTGTACGGTCGGAGCCAAACCGAATGAGTGTTACAATTTAAGCGTACAACTTGTCTTTTACCAAGTAAGACTCAAGTGTTTTAAAAATCACTCGTCCTTTACTACACTTAACCCTGATTAGGCTTTATAATGCACGCTTGTCTTTCACCACTTAACCTCCAATTTGACTTCACAAGTTAACCGAACGCTTACAATCATAACCACTCACATTAAACTCTTGGAGTGAACAAACAATCCAACAATACAAGCATACATTACAAGATCACACTCAATCATATTTATAACAATTTTTTATAAGATCAATACAATCTTTTACAACACAAGAAATATACAAAGTATTGTCCGATCTCTTTAGAAAGCACTAAGGTTGACACAATAAAATTTATCCGAAGTTTTTTTCCAAATGTAGAACTTTAATCTTATTCTAAACGAAACTCCAACTTTTAATTCTTCAAACACTTTGAATATTCAAATATTAGGCAACTCCTCCAGGCGGATAATAAGTTCTTTATATAGTCATATAAGTTCATAACTCATGCAATATCCTACCATTTGAGCATTTATGTTAAAGTTCCTCCAAACTCTAACATAAGTTTCCTTCTCACACAAGTTTGATTTCACTTATTTAAGCATTAGACTCCACTTGACTATTTGGTCTTCAAGAAATCTTCAAGGCTTCAACCTTTGTCCAACTATATTGATCGAGATCATGTCCAAGCCCATGTTCATAACATGTTCACATCATGTTCACTATAACATGTCTAAATTCAATCCAAATATCATAATATTCTGAAATAAATAAATTACAATTGGACTTGCATAAACTTACTCTAGTTCAACGGAGCTTTATTATAAAGCAATTCATCATGAAATCTACATGATTTATGTTTCATCATCAAAATTTGAAATTACCTTATTTGAGACTTAACAATTTCTCTTTTTTTATGATGACAACATATGCAGCTTGTAGTAAGGTTTTATGTCAATCCTAATAAAGCAAGAACTAAAAATCATTTTCTTCACATGAGCTCTTCAGGTCCAACAAATCCTTTAGCACTTGGAGAAATTCAATAATAAAGTGCGCTTCAAAAAAATTCTTTTAGCTACAAGAAAGTGTTAGTATTTCTATTTATCTTAAAATAAACAAAATAAACTCTAAGTTTATGAGACGACGAAATAAACACACTCCCCTACATTTATTATCACACTCCCCCTACATTTGGCAAACCATAAAATGGATATTTCTCTCCCTTTGTCATATCAAAAAGCACTAAATACATTAAAGAAAATAATAATACTACTCTTGCCGAGGAGGGCCATCTGTATCTGAAGTAAAATGATTATTCCTTAAAAGCACCAAATATGTAGCACAAAAATCTCGAATGTATCTCTCTTGATTTGTATCCATCCAAATTAGCCAATCATCCAAATTACCAATTCGACTATTGAACATTCTGAATTGCTCACCATAATTGATTAATCAAATATCCATTGAATCCAATCAAGTATTTAATCAAGCAAAGTGATTAACTAAAGTATCAGGCTTATTCGGCTAGGATAGAATTTCTTTGACTATAGGGACATCCTCCATCTGCCTATCATCATGATCATCATCTGACTCTAAATCAAAATTTTGAATTGCATCAATTGCATCCAAGGTTTCATTTAGTTCTCTCTCATACGAAGCATTTTTATCCTCTTCAACATTATCAGGAGAATTATGCTTTGTTTGAGACCTCTTGTTATTTTGGGAAGCTCGCTGAAGCTCAATTGGTACAATGATAATCATTCGAACTAAAACATCTCCACAATAATGATTGAGTCCTCTTCATTTCTTCAAGAACATGGAAGTTAACATCCAGACATATGGTAAGTTGGATCTTCCTTAGTTCCTTCATTTAAACATATGATTAAGAATTGAAACAAGAAGATTATTTTGCCTTCGGTCGGCAAACATCCATCGCAAGTATACTTCAAAATTACTAACATCATTCAAATATCCTCTTTGTGGTAGTGCATTTGTTACCACAATCAGCCAAAAAGTAAAAACAATTGGAGTTAGATCTTTAACATTCAGTGCATTTTTATATCTCACTTCAAATTTCAGTACACTTATACCAAGTTCAATTGTAGTAATGTATCTCCGAAATAGCACATCCAAAGTTATATTTTCAAAATAATTGGCATCTCTTTCATTCAGAACACCTAAGAATTTAGCAATATCATTGGTTGAGAGTTTGACTTGACGTCCATCTACTAATCCGTACACACAAGTTCGACTTTGCCGATTCATAGAATGATAAAATTTGGCTATCAAAGTCATGGCAATTTTCGGTCCTGAATTAGTAAATGCCAAAAGTCATCCTTGTGCTTCTAGGCAGCTACAAATCTATCGTCAACATCAAAATCTTGATGTTCCAGAGATTTTTCATGAATACCAATTCAAACAGTAAAACTACCAAAGGATAAATCTTTCTTATCTCTCGGATAGCTAACACTCAAACTCAATTCTCTATCATTTCTTCTGCCTTGCGACAAAGAGCTTGAGCCTTCATCATTCCTTCTAATGGTCCAACTCCACTCGAATTATAAGATACATGAGCACAATCGACAATCAGAAAGGAATTGATCAAACAAATTAAATAAATTAGGTTTCAGTGGAAGACTTCAGTTAAACAATGAGCACAAAAAAGATCAAACCAGAAAACCCAAATCTTCAGTCAATCAATTCAAATCACTTCAAAACACTAAAAGAATTGATTGAGAGGACTTGCCGAAATCGATTGAATTTTGGAGTCAAAATCCCCAAATTTCTTTTCGGGTGAAGTAGCGAACTTCGGTAGACTTCAAAAAATCCTCAAAGTATCTAACTTTGAGTGAGTTTAATCAAGCCAAGTTGATATCCAATAGCATGCAACACTAAAATCCTCCAGTGAAGCTCTGATTGCACTCAAACTCTAATGAAAACAGAACTTCTGTGTTGAATTCTCCTCCTCTAAAGGATTTATTGTAAAACCCTGAAAATAACTTGGTATTTTATCTCGAAATGAATTTTAAATATTATTAAATTATTATAATTTAATAATATTTATAGATTCTTTTCAATAAGCTCTATTTATTGTCTTTTCATATTTCATTATTATGAAATATGTAGGCTTTATTTATTCTCTTTTCATATCTCGTTATTACCTGGGTTGTAAAAATCGACTTATTCTACTCGAAATCAGCCAATTTAAATCGGATCAGAACGCATCTAATCAGAAAAAACCACTGAATTAGTTAGTTAAAAATTGGTCGTCTAATCGGCCTATTTATACTGATTCACAACTGATTTCAAATCGGCGTAAATCGGGGAGAATCGATTTTTATGGGTAAATGACGAAAATAATCAAGGTATCTTAATGAATAAATTATTTATGTATGGGCAAAAGTGGAATTAAAATTTTTAAAAGCTAAAATCCCTGTACCTCCCCCTCCCTTCGCCCGTCTGCCGCCGCCCCATTCTACCTCGGCCCTCCCCTTGCTGCCGACACCTTTGTCTCTGGCCTCGCCCCTCCTTCTGCCGCCACTGCCCCTGTGTGCTTCGGCCTCCCTCCGCCACCACTCCCGTGTGTGTCGCCCCTCCCACTACTGCTCCCCGTGTGCCTCGGCCTCCCTCTGCCGCCGCCCCCTGATGCCTCAGCCTCCCTCCGCCGCCACCCCCTTGTGCCTCGGCCCTCCCTCCGCGCCAACACCTTTGCTTCTGGCCTCGCCCCACCCTATGTTGCCGCCACCCTTGCCCCCGTGTGAGCCCCTCCCTCTGCCTCCCCCTATGAGGGTTGTCCATACTGTAAGAATCGTTGATGTTGTGCAGCATTCAGATTTAAGGAATTAATTTTGATTTCATAAGATAAGAACAGTTGATGTTATCAAGCAATTAATTCGTAAACATCAACTTTCAGTATTTCACAAATAAGATTGTTGAAGTTGTTGTCCTTACCTTTGAAAGTTGTCAATATAATATTGCTACGTGCTATGAATCCTGGCATTTGGTGTTGAAGAGATTGCATTTTGATGTAGACGCTTGTTCATATTGAGTATGCAGCTCTAGTTATTGGTGGGTCATTCGTAATTCCAATCCACTCATCCTCTCTCTACCATGTTGGAGTTGGACAAGTCTTGAACTCTTCTTCTTCCTCATCACCTTTCCTTGTTTTTCACAAGCGTCTTCCTCCTTCGTCATTTATCTGTGGTCCCATGTTTGTGTTTGGTTGTGTTGTTTTCTTTCTCTGGGTGTTGTTCTTTTGTTGTGATCAATAGCTAGTGAGGAGGAGGAGATAGAGATGGAGGTTCTCTAGAACCAGTTTGTAAAGTCATCCTACAAAGAGTCTTTGAAATGGCTTGATACAGCATGCTAATACCTTGTATGTTATTGTTTATTCATCATTTTTGTGCTTCTTTTGTTTTTGCTTTTTTATTTTTTGGTGTCATTGTATGGATGGTTTTGATGTCTCAGGATGAAGCTTTGGATTGGAAAAAAGTGGTTTCTTTTCATCTTTTTGTGCATCTCTGTTGGTATTTTTTTTCTTTAAGGGGATTTCCATGTAACCGGTTATGGCTATAGTTGCTTGCTTGTCGTTCAAAGTTCATAATTTTGTGGTTTTATCCATAGTTGAAGGGAGTCATTATTTCTGTTTCCTGTTATCAAGTGCTTTCGTAAGTTACTTTAGGTGAAATTGTGATCATTGGCATTGTTAACAAGTGCTTTGTAAGTTAGTTTGGCTGTGTTGAATCTTCTCACTGGAGCCTTGTTGGGACATATAGACGGTGAACGTTTTTTGCTTCATTTATTTCTCAGGATTTACATTTTGTGCATCTTGTATGTCACTTTTTATTGTGAAAGCAAGTTTATTTATCAGTGCCAGATTTGTCATGGGGAAGATAGATATTAGTTGGGCATATGGCACATCAGTTGACACATTCAAAAATCAAGTAACCTATAACTTTTGTAAAAAAATCATAAGTGAAGGGGTATATCAATTCAAGCAACATATTGTTGGAATCAAAGGAAATGTTACTGTTTGTGAGAAAGTTCCTGAAGCAAATTTACAAAAAAATGAAAGACTATTTTAAAAGTGTGGAAAAGGCCAAAAAATAAAAAGAAAAGATTAGAGAAGAAATAGGGTCATATGGTTTGAATAAGTCAGATAGGGAGATATTGAAGTTCAGGAGCAAATTTAAAAAAAGATGTTGGGTGCTCTAAGTCTACTGGGAAGAGGAAGACATCTTTTGTTGAAAGTGAGAAGAAGAGTACATCAAAGGAAATGAGAATTTCTACGGCAATAGAAAATAAAGCAAAAGAGCATTTGCACATAGCTATTGCTCAATTCTTCTATCACTGTACAATTTCTTTCCATATTATTGAGTCGCCTTACTTTCATAAAATAATTAATGTGGCAGGTAGATATAGTGATCAAGGGATCAAACCTCCTGGAAGAAGTTCTTTATCAGGTAAACTTCTTACTGATGAAGTGGCTTTATAAATGCTAGCTTAGAGGATTTAAAAATATCTTGGAAGACAACGGGTTGTTCTATTATGTCTAGTGGGTGGACCAATCAATCTAGTAGAACTCTGATCAATTTTCTAGTTTACTGCACAAGAGGAATGTATTTCCTTGGATCAATTGATGCTTTAGACAAAAAGGATGCTAGTTATTTGTTTAGTTTACTAGACAAAGTAATAGAAGAAGTTGGGGAGGAAAATATTGTGCAAGTCATTACCGATAATGCTTCGGCATACAAAGCTGTCAAGAGGATGCTATAACATAAGAGGTCACATTTATTTTGGACTCTGTGTGATGCCCATTATATCAATTTGATGCTTAAAGACTTTGTAAAAATTAAAAAAGTTAGAACATGCATTATGAATGCACAAAAATTCACAAAACTAATATACAACCACTTATGGTTGTTGGCTCTTATGAGAAATAATTTCACAAATGGGCATGAATTGGTGAGGCCTGAGGCTAGTTAATTTGCTACTCATTTTTTACGTTTGCTAATTTCTTAGAGTATAAGCAGGCATTGAAAAAGATGTTTGTCTCTGTAAAACCCCGAAAAAAATAATTAGGTTATTTTATTTAGAGTTTTATAAATCTTAGAATAAACCATAAATAATATTTAATTAAATAAATTTTTAAAAATCAATATCATAAATTATCAATTATAACCCATCGCCGCCGCTGTCGTCCTCCCCGCATTTGTATCTGCTCATCGCTCGCCAATTGGTGCTCCGGCAAAATGGGATGTCGGGGTCTATCGGAAGCGGACTTTCCGTGTGCTTCCTTTGGTTTTGGGTGGTTCTCGTTGGCCTCACCCGGTGGGTTGGAAGAAAGGGGGCGACTTGGTGTAGATTGAGCTTGTGATAGTCGGGGAGTTGGTTTTGTGGTATGGTGTGGTGAGAACTCGATTGAGTTCCGATCTTGTCTATGTGTCATTGGGGGGTCTGTGGGCTATGAGCATTGATGTTATGAATGGGGGTGGTGACACCTGCAATGTCACTGATGGGGATGATGCGAGCTGTGGCGGTGGGATGTTGTTGTAACCGGAGATTTACACAGGGATGGCAGATATAATTGCTTCCGACACTGTTTTAGAGGAGAAACTTCATCAGGGAAGTGATATTCAAAGAGTCATTCCTGCAATTGCAATGGCTGCTGGTGTTACGGGGGCATTTGCTGCTGTAGGAGAATGTTGTGGTCAGAACTTGCAAGAATCAATGATCGGGAAGGGTTCATGAGCTTCTTGTTGTCAAAAGGATAGTTGTATTATGAACAATGATACTCAAAGCTACCAAAAATTCCTGTTTATATGGATGTGCATCTGATGCCCGGATATGTATGATCCTGTCTGATTGATGGATGCTCGAAGGAAGCCCTGGGAAAGGTATGGAGAGTTTGACAATTCTTCTATGGAAACAAACAACCATTTCTGCAATTTTGTACTGAAATTATTATTGATGTCTCTAGTAGCCCTCCATGGAGAGTTCGTTCGGTGGTTGAGTGATATGCAGGAATTGCCTTGAAAAAAGGATCTTATGTGTATCCCCTTTTTTATTGCCAAAAAATATTCTACTCATAACCCTATTATATTTTCAAGGTCGAAAATTTCCAAAGTGGAGAGATTGTAAAACCTCGAAAAAATAATTAGGTTATTTTATTTAGGGTTTTATAAATCTTAAAATGAAGCATAAATAATATTTAATTAAATAAATTCTTAAGAATCAATATCATAAATTATCAATTATAACCCATTCATATTCGCTTAATAGTAGTTTTAGATTTTTCATTATCATACAAATGATAAAGTTACGAGTGATTATGCTCTTTTATATAAAATTTAATGTAGTGACTTCTTGAATTCCACACATATTAATAAAATTTAATATAATGACTTCTTGAATTCCACACATATTGTTCTATATAAAAGAGAGTTTTGTTGTTAAATAAAACATCCTTTGGATAGCTTGTGAGCACATTTGGCTTTAGAGAAATTACAGTCATATTAGGATCATGTGTCGTAGTTGCGGGTTCCTCATCACAATTCTAGGTTTGTATAATTATTTGAAATGTTGTATTTTTCTTTTTTGACAACCCTGGTCGGCCTGAGCCCAGATTTGACTACCATGTACTGAGTGCAATTGGGGTCAAGGAATTGACTCAGTTCGATATAGGGCCACACCCTTAAAAAAAATTACTATGTGGGAGTCTTGGTCGAATTGAATTCATATCCGACCACCAAGTGTCGAGCGCAACCGGGGTCAATTAATTGACACAATCTGATATAGGGCAGCACCCCATGAAAGATTAAATACCTGGCTCCGTGCCGAAAGGGGTGATAGGGCGCAGTGGTGCAAGACGACTAATTATGCACTTGTGATACTGAGAGGGTGAGTCAATGACAAATATCGGTAACTACAGGCCATGTACCATGTAGCGTGTGTGCGCATACATAGATTGTAGTTGGATGGGGTGGCCACCCCTCCCAGCATAATTGGAGCTTAGCATAGGCTCATAACAACTAAAAGTCTCCAGAAATGATAATAGGGATTATATTGACTTGTTTCATTTAATTATGCGGCTTAGTGGCTTTATTACTAACGCGAAATTGACTCTACAGGTATGAGCATGGAAAGATGGGTAGAGTCGGGACAGCTGGAGGACTTTATTATTAGACTATTCTTTCTTCGAGATTGTTTGCATGACAGTGGGATTTTGGTTCGGCTCATGGGCTTAAATTATTCTGAGCTTATAGTATATTTAAAATAATTGAAAATTCATAGAAAATTAATTTACAAGACACTTAGTTTCGTATAGTAACACTTGGCTCGTGGCCCTCTGAAATGTATTCATCATCAAAGTATGCAAAAGAAGATGATGGAATAGCAGCTGAAAATGTTGTCTTAAGTGCAAATTTTTGGAAGATGGAATTTGTGCATAAAACAGTTGAGCCACTTGTTCGATTTTTTAGATTTGTGGATAGTAATGAAAGACCTTCAATGCCATTTGTTTATAATGAAATGAAAAAGACTATGAAGAAATAAAAGTGGTACATGGCATGAAAGTAAAACAATACAAGTTATTTGTTGATATTATTACTAAGAGATGGGCGAATCAATTTTGTCATCCTCTTCATGTTGCAGCATATATGCTTAATCCTCAAACTTGTTATCGCCTTGAATCTACCATTGTATGTTCTCATTTGACTTACGTACCTTTATAAATTTTTTAACAATTTTATATTTTTTGTGTTTGACTTTGTATAAATTTGTAGCCAATTGAGGTATATCATGCATTCAATTATATCATTTGTTATGTGGAACTTGATGAGGTAGCTTGATCCATGACATCTTTGCAGGTTAAGATACTATTATTTTTAATTTTACATAGAAATGCTTATGTATAACTAAATATGATTACTAATTTTATTTTAATATTTTTTAGTGGTCTGATTTTGAATCTTCAAAAGGAGATTTTAGACATTCTCTTGCAATTACCAATAGGAAAGTCCTTTATCCAAGTAAAATACACCTTTATCCACATTTCGTTATTATAGCAAGCTTGTAAGTAATTCAACTTGTCAAATATAGCATCATGGTGGGAGCAACATAGTATAAGCTGCTCTGAACTACAAAAGATAGGTATTAGAATACTTAGTCAAACTTCATCATCATCGGGTTATCAACGTAATTGGAGCACTTTTGACCAAGTATATACCAAAAAAGAAATCAAATTGCAAGGAAGAGAGTAAATGATCTTGTATATGTTCATTACAACATGCGAGTAAAAGAAAAAGAGTTGAGATGGAGGCATAAATATGATGCAGTTAGTGAACATTTGATGCTAGAAGACTCATTAGATGAGTGGGTTGGAGAATGGGGCAACCAATCACCATCAGTAAATTTAAATAAACCTTACATCACATGTAAGATTTTATGTATGAATTTTTTTAGAATTGAAATAAATAGGGTATGATTTTTCTTTGTATGTTGGTTTCCTTCGTACCAATGTTGACAAGAGCGATGATGAAGACGAAGAGGCCTTTGTAGAAAATAAAAGTGGCAAGACATTGAAAACTACAACAAATGAAGGAACAATCAATGTCAATATGTCAAACAATGCAACTACAATTGGATTGTGTTCTACTACGTCTACTGGTTTTTCTTTGCCCCCTCTTTCTAGTGGACTTAATGTAGATTTTGGTATATCTATTAACTCACAACAAAATTTGTCTATGTCTCCCGTACGTAAGGGACTTCATTTGAGTGGGAGCTCTATGCCTCCTTTTACGCAGGGGTCTTATGTTGATGCGGGTGAGAGCTCTACTCTTCCCATTGGTGATAGTGATTCAGACTCTGAAGATGCGTCAGATACTGAATTGGATGATTTAGTAATAAACATGTAAAATTGTGCTAAACCTTGATTTTGTGGACTTGTATTGATGACTTGTTATTATCATTTGATAGAGCACAAATGATGATATATCAAACGTTACACTTATGAAATTGTAGTATTATGATGACAAATAGTAAACATCTTTTGTGTTTGTATTATACTATAAACTTGTGTATTTGTGTTGAGAAATTATGTAATTCTGTATTTTATGTTATGAGTTATCAAATTTTTTTATAGGACCGATTTAGACCGATTCAACTAAACCCATTCCTGACCAATTTTGACTAATTCGATCTGATTCCGTAACTCCCTCGAAAATCGATTCAGACCCTGATTCCAAATTTTTACAACTATAGTTATTACAGAGTGTGTTTGTATTTATGACCCATTTATTGTAACATTTCATTACTTACTTTTTTTGTTTTCACACATCAAATTATGTTTATATAAGCATATCCTTCTCAGGCCAGAAGGGGGAGAACTTGTGTGAAACTATAAAATCTGTGACTCGAGTCAAGGTTTTATAGTCTGAACTCGTCGGTTCGACTGTTGTTTTCAGTCGGGTCAATTTCAAAACACACGTACCGAGTCGAGGCCGGTCTTGTGTTATGAACCATGAGAGTTATGCATGCCTAAGTATATGATGATAATGTCAGCAAGTCAGTAGCAGAATGAGTTATCAAAATATATGAGAGTACACCAGATTTTCTTTATTTATTTTAATTAGTTCGTAGAATTATTTTTAGACCAAATAATGTATTAGGATGCATTACGGGCAGTTTGGATAGGTTATTGTTATAGAGCATGTCATTGTAATGTTGTGATATTTTATGGGATTTTTTCCCGTTTTTTTCTTGATTTTTTAGAATTATTACGAGTTAGTATTATTTTTTAGAGTCAAAGTCAAGTCAAGTTTTAATTACAAGATGACCATTCGTTTTTTTCCTAGACCATTCATTTTATTCCCTCGACCACTCATTTTCTTCACTCGAGCTGGTCACAACCTTGTCGCCGTCGCCACGTGACTGACGATTAGGTATAGAATTTTATCTGATTTTATTTAGTAATGAATTATTTTCTGATTTTATTGTGATACAAATCGTGTGATTGTAAGTAGGTGTTGGTTTAAATTTAAATGCATGTTAACGGATGATAATAGTGAATTGGAATTTAAATTTAAATACATGTAAATAGATGTTGTCTTCTATTGATTGATGAAGAGTGTAGCATTCATGCATTATACTGGCCGTTAGTATTTAGTTTTGATGTGTATGCATGGAATAGGAGCCCACCGCTTCGGCTCGTGGGCACGATTTGAGCTTCTACCAAGCCCGTTCAGGACTCATTTTCTGTTTTACGCTCTACTCTATTATATAATGTTTTATTAGTTGCAGGACAAATTAAATGGCATTTTATTGGATCCCACTTAACCCGGGTCATTTAATCAATCGATCTTCTAAATTAGTAACCCTCAAAGATGAAATCCCTTGAGTGTGTTTTCAAAAACAAGATCCACTACAAGTTGCCTTCGGGCCTATTATATAAATCCCTTCCTAGACCTATATATAATTTATCGAATTTTCAGTGAGACGAGATATGGGAAAACCGACTCATACATACCAGGAGCGGGTGCACGTGCCAGTCAAACTGGGCTCTGAATTAGTGAGCAGGCTATTCTAATCCTGAGGGATCCTGACCACTCCCATTTTGAGTTCCTCACACCCGATGAAACGTGGAGGTTTACAGGTACTGTTTAGTACAATACATGTCCGGACTTCTGGCTCAAAGGGTACTAAAGGCGATTGCTTGAGAGTACTCGGTCTTTGTACTCAAGGCCATGAGAATTATGGAGGAAAGGAGAGGGCTTAGGATATACTAGTATTACCGAGGGATCAAAAAATGAAATGAAAAAATTAGCAGTGGTAGGACAGTCAGTTCGGGATGCTACCGGGTCTGTAGCCCAGTGGCTCCTCAGTAGGTGCCCTTCAGAGAGTTCACGAGAAGTATATGAATGTTTTCCTTCATATGAGAGTTTACTCTCATAGCCAATTTGATATTTGTTATATTTTTGGACCAGTAACACTCATTACTAATGTGTTTTTATAATATATGTAGGTGATGATCATGAGTAGGATGAGTCAGTGTAAAACCCACGATTCGAGTTAGGGTTTTATATTCAGAACCGGTCGGGTCGACCATTATTTTTCGAGTTGAGTCAGTTTCAGGACACGCGTACCGAGCCGACGCCGGTCACGTGTATGAGCTATGAGGGTCATGCGTACCCAAGTATATGATGATAACGTCATGAACACAGCAGAACAGAATGAGTTATCAGAATATATGAGAGTATGCCAGTGATTTTTTTATTTTTATATATAGTGGATCGTAGAATTAGTTTTAGGCCGTTTACCGCGTTAGGACGCGTTACGGGCATTTTGGGTGGGTTGATAGTTCTAGAGCATATCATTATGATTTTTTTGTGTTGTTTGATTTTATAGGATTTTTCCCAAATTTTTTGGAATTTTTTTATGACTTAAATATTATTTTGACTCGAGTCGGAGACGAGTCAAGTAATATTTACGAGTTTGCCACCACACACACCCCCGACCATTGCTTTTCTTCCCGAAACCCTTACCTCGACGCGCCGCCACTGCGCGTCGCCGCCGCGCGCCGCCGCCGCCCGGCAGTCGATGGTCGCCGCCTAGCCCGACGACGGCGTCGCCGTGCCGCCCCGACCAGCCCCGGCCACCATGTGGCCGCCGCGACGCCGGAACGCCTCGCCAATTGCCGCGCCGCGTTCCGTTTTCGTCGGCGATTGCGCCGCCGGCGATCGTCGCCGCCATGATCAGGAGGTCGGCTCAGCACCCTCAGCCCTCCAGCGACCCTCCCCGACCGGCACGGAGGCCAGCGCCGCCCAGGGCGGCCGGATCGAGCCACCCATCGCCGCCGGCTCTGTTTTAGCCTTTTTCCGGCGAGCCACCGCCTCGGCCGACCGCGTTGACCTCATAGATGAGTCGGGCTCGCCGAGCCGGTTCCAATGGTACCCTATATGACCCCTATCCAGCTAGTAGACGCCGATGGCGATTGTCGCCGGAAAACCACCGGAAGTCGCCGGAAAACCGCCATTAGCTGCCGGAAAACCGCCGGAAAATCGGAATTTCTGGAATTCGCCGGAATTCACCGGATCTTCCGCGGGGCTCACCCAGTGGAGCCCGATCGAGCTTCGGACGCCGATGAGCGCCGAATTTGAGCTCCGAGACGCGCGACGGAACCCTAGCCGTCGCCGAATGTCGACAACGTGAGGTATAAGTACCTCCGATTGAGTTATTTAAAATTGATTATGATTGTTAGTATACCATGCTAGAATTGAATAATTGTCATGATAAATGTATGAGTATGAGTGTAGTGATGATTGCATGATGCAATTAATTGAGAATGAATAGTGAATGATCTAATGAGGTAGATCGAGTTGAGCATGCTAATCGAGTAATGTAGCTTAGGAAAATATAATAAAATTGGTAGGAATAGGATGAGTTAGAATTATTTTCATATTTATGATTATTGATTGTGATTGATATTTATTGAGTTTGATGCATCATGTAGTTAGTGGGCGTTAGTATTTAGTTTTGATGTGTAGGTACGGAGTAGGAGCTCACCGCCTAGGCGCGATGACACGCTTGGAGCTTCTACCAGGTCCGTTTAGGACTCGTCTTGTTTTACGCTCTTCCATTGTATGTTTATTTTATTATTGCAGGGCGGGTTAAGTGGCGTTTTATCGGATCCCACTTAACTCGGGCCATTTAATCGAATATTTCCGGATTAATAACCCCTCGAGGATGAGATCCCTCGAGGATGATTTCGAAAACAAGATCCACCACAAGTTGCCTTCGGGCCTATTATATGAATCCCTTCCCAGGCCTATATATATAGTTTTATCGAGTTTTCAGTGAGACGAGAGATGGAGAAACCGACTGCACGTACCATGCAGAGGATGCCGTGACAGTCAAAGCGGGCTCTGGATTAGTGCCAGCGGACTGTTCCATTCCCGAGGGATCCTGACAACTCCGCGTTTGAGTTCCTCACACCCGGAGAACGTGGAGGTTTACGGGTACTGTTTAGTACAGCGCATGTCCGGACTTGTGGTTCAAAGGGTACTAAAGGCGACTGCCTGAGAGTACTCGGCCTTCGTGCTCAAGGCCAGGAGAGATATGGAGGTTCGGAGAGGGCTTAGGATAAAGTTTCATGAGAAGTACTGAAAAGAAGTGCTGAGAGTAGCACAGTACCAGCAGCAGAGCAGTAAGTTCGGGATGCTACCGGGTCTGCAGCCCAGTGGCTCCTCAGTAGTGCCCTTCAGAGTGTTCTTGAGGAAGTATGATGGTTTTCTTTCAGATGAGAGTTTGCTCTCATAGCCAGTTTGTTATAGTTATTTTATTTTCCGGACCAGTAACGCTTGTTACTGACGTTTTTCTTATATATATGTAGGTGATAAGCACGAGATG
>JAURVB010013143.1:0-26520 GCA_033002965.1 Piper betle | reverse complement strand
TATTAACATATTCGTATTTATAAACCTCATCCACAAGTCTCTATTTACAACAAGCAAACGACCAACCTTGTTTCACCTTAGAACTTCAAACTTGCAAGAGCAAATTCTTTTGTAGAAATAAGTAACAGTTGACATTTACAACAACAACAACAAAGGATGAGGTTCATAAAGAACTGCATAAATTTACATAAAAGGTACAGACTTTACAAAGGTAAAAAGAACAAAAATCTTGCACTGTTCCATGGAAAATTTCAAGTGTTGCGCTTTCCATCGTGACTCAAATGTTCAATTCCTAATTCATGTGGAGGTTATTTCTGGCTCATTCGTAATGGTTGTTGACTGCATTAAGCACTGTTCATTCATTATAGGAAAAAAAACGGAAAAAAAGAAAGAAAAGGATGTTTGAATGGGATTGAATTTTCTATTCTTCAAAGGTTGTCAATTCTGACCTCCATGGCTTCAATATCCCGAAGTCCACCTTTGGCCTTCCTCTAGCTACTCCTTTTTATCCAGCGCATATTCGTTCCTTACTTGAGACTCAGCTAACTTTTTACCCTTCATCTCCTACTTGTAAATTAACACGTCTGTCCACCTGTCCAACAGAGAAAATTTTACTGCACGAAAATAGCAATGTTCAATTCCAAAAAAAAGGAAGAAATACACCATCAAAAACACACTTAAGCAAACTTCAGAAGGGAAGAAAGGACACACCAAACAAGACAGGCAGAGCCTACAGCAAAATTTCATTCCAAAATAAGGTGCATCAGCTTCTTATCTTTTTTATTTTCTTATTTTGTTAGCTGGATCATAACTTGAAGTTGTGAGGCAGGAACAATGGACATCAAGTTGTTTTTATGGGGAATATATCATCATGGTGCACACATTAGATGTGGCAAATACTGCATCCTATCACACAAAGGAACATCATAATCGGCTTTTATCAGTGAGTTGACCATGTTATAATTAAATGAGAATAATGGTTTATTTTGTCATGTACTATAGCATGTAATTTACTTGTATTGTACTACTTGTACGTGCAAGCAACGTTGCATAACTCTATAAATACATCAACGAAATACATCACATTTCAGTTCTTTTTTTTTGCAATGTGTGTTTATAATCCCAAGGAAGCACCAATTAGGAGGGAAAAGTCAACGAGGAGCATCATGTATATGCAGAACTAGTCAATAACCAGACGTCACACATTAGGTTAAAAATGGAGCTTTAATAGATTTCAGAGAAGACAACCACGATAAGGGGGTATTTTAGAAATTATAATTAAAAATATGAGAACATAAAAAGAGTCACACCGTGGTTGTAAAAAATCGGAATCAGAATCGGAATCGGTTTTCAGAAGGAGTCAGAATCGGAATCGGAATCGGTTTAAATCAAACATAAATCGGTTCCGTTGAATCCAGCCTGAATCGGTCCTATACAAAAATTTTAACTTAATCAAAATTAGTGAGTTATTAGTATAGAATATGTTATTCTGATGTAATTTTTATGTTATAATATGTATTATATTTTATGATATTTTTTCATTTTTTTGGAATTTTTTTAAAATTATTTAGAGTTAATTATTATTTTTGGCTCGAGTCGGAGTCGAATCAATTTTTAATTACGAGAATGCCCCTTATATTTCATCATTCTTCTCCCCCGTTGCGCCGCCGCCGCCCCGCCTAACCCGGCCGCCGCCCGCCCCGCCTCTGTCGCCCAGTCACCCCTCCGTAGCCCCCTATCCCGCCCGTCGCTACCCTATTGCCCTGTGCGCCCCCCCCCTCCTCGCCTTCCACCCCGCTGCGTCGCCCTGAAGCTGCCCTCGCAGCTCGCCCCGCCCGCCTCGCCGCCCGGCCTTGCCCTCGCAGCTCAACCCGCCCCGCCTCGCCGCCCCCGTCGCCTCCCTCACCGCTTGCCCTCGCCTCCCTCGCCGCTCGCCCTCGCCTCCCTCGCCGCTCGCCATCGCTGCCCCGTCCCACGACGCCGTTGCCCCCCATCCCCAGTGCCTCCCGGTCGCCCGTCGCCACCCCTTGCCATCTCCCCGTCACCAACCGGAATAGGCCAATTTCGAAATCGGCTCGAATCGGGTAAAATCAGCTCGAATCGGCCAATTCGCTGACCGATTCGAGCCTAGCCAGTTCACGTTATTTTTTAAATTGGATCGCCGTCGATCCAATTTAAATTGGCCGATTCCAAACAGTGAGTCACACACATTACCTCCGGCACCACAAGTAGTCACCATCACTGTGCACACACAGCCGTCAATATTTTCTTTACGACGCCGGACTTGCTCAAGCAATTGTTGCATACATTCGGCAGGATGTACAACATCGCCTTCTGGGGTACCCCAAAAGGTAAATGACTTTTCCACTTCCTATTAAAACACGCCCTGCACCGTATGACAAAAATGTGAAAATTCTTGCATGTTGACAAGCGCACTAAGATGTAGACAGGTATGTATAATCTCACAAACAAAAAATCATGAAAGCACAGATAGAATGGCATTTATAGATCCAGCAATTTATGGCCAATAATATATGTAAGAAGATTCTCCTACCTCCATGAAAGCCTCTGGATTTGGGCAGTTCTGTTGTTTGGATAGCCTCAAAGTGCATTTGGCAGATGTGCAACCATCTCTAAGGGCAACAGCCTTGACAAACTCTAATCAGATCGACCGGTCACTTTTAGATAGCTCAGCTGTCATACCAACATTAAGGAAAACAACATGTGGCTTCAATCTGGAGAATGCCTTTCCAGAACTTCTTCTTTTAGGTATCTAACAAGGATGTTCCCAGGAAGTATATCAGCATAAATAAAGTTATCTACCTGGACAGACAAAAATAAATTACGAAAAAACACCCGGAATATTCACAATCAAATTTTCAAAATAACTCAAATACAAAACACAGCGAAGTGTGTATTTTATGCAGTGCATCCAAGTCTTCCATCATCTACAAGGTCTGAGAAGATTGAAGAGGATTACTTCAAGAAGGCGGACCATCCCAAGTTTGACGTGGTTTATGAAAGAAGAAAGAAGCAGAGCAAGAAGGCTCCCACGAGTCCTAATTAATCTGCTTCTTGTCACCAACAGATATACCTTATCTCTAGTTTGCTTTATCTGCTTTATCTTTATTAGTGTGAAGTTATTGGTGTCTTATGCTACAAGTTATGGAGTCTTACCGATATTAATTAACTAGTTTGAGTATGTTTATCTAGTTTTGATTGAATCTGATCATGTCCTAGTCCAAGTAAGAGTTTGTTTTAGATGAGTTGTCTTTATTGTATGGAGAGGATTATCGGTTAGGAGAGGAGTTAGTCTTATATAGCACAGCTTATGTAAGTTTTGGTTTCATGCCTTTAGTAAATGATAAACAGTCATTCCTTTCCATCGACAGTTCAATTTTCTTCCACTTTTATCGTTGCTGCTGATTATATTCCCACAAACTGAGATCCCCTTCTTGGCTTCTGTGGAGAACTAGCTTTGTTTGGACTAGTACTAGCATGCCAGGGCCATCCAAACCCCACTGTTGCAGATTTCTACTACAACTAGGACCCGACCGAAGTTGGAGAGAAGCTGCGGAAATCCCTTTTGGCTTTGAGGGCGTATCTGTATTTAAAACTAAAACACCAGTAAAGTTGCAGCAGCTCTCAGAAATTTAGCTCATGTCCTTAAGAAAGGTTTAAAAAACCAGAAACTAAAAAAACAATCTTATAAATAGCTTCTATTTGTGCATTTATCAGGTTTTTGAAAATCAACTGAAGAATATGGCAAGATAACACTATTTTAGTTCCAAATATTTACTCGTTTCAAGATCCTCAAAGAATAAGCACCAAGTGCTCTTAGACATCTTCTGAAATCTTCCATACCAGTGATGGAAATCATTCAATCTCAAAAACTCCTTTGGGAAATGGACTAAAGATCCATATACAAAAACCAAAAGGAATGCAAAGCATATCAATTTTCTACCCTGTAAAATATAGTTTTCAAGAGGAAAACATTATATTTTGAAGAGTTTAGAATAAGGTACTAACTCCTCAAAAGTTGAACCCACAACGCCTGAGAATTTCAAATGTTCATTTGATGCTAAACAACAATAAAAGTACAATGGTTTCACAATATTTACAAAAAAAATCAAAGACGATGACAAAAAAGACTCCCACAAACAAACAAAAAATATATTAAAAAAACAGTAAACATGCTTCATATGTAAAGAAAAAGCAAAATTTATTCAGGTTTTAGGATAAATATCATGCAGAGAGACATCAATATTTAGAAAGATAATTGAAGCGTCAATAAAGGGTACGCTACAAGGCTCACCAATAGCATCTTAAGAAGTGCACGCGTTCCAGTGTGAGCAATGGCCCTTTTTATTCTGTCATTTCCACCAAGCTCATCAGAATATTAAGTAACACTTTCTCCAAGCTCATAAGTCTCAACCAGAACTGCTGGATGCACTAGAGGATATAGTGGCTTAGGAAATGACACATCTTTCCATTTGCGAAAATTATAAATGAATCGACTCAAATGAGCAGCCTCTCTTGAAAGATCTACTTGCGACAGCATAAATATTGCAAACTGCTGTACACTTTCATCAAGTCTCAACCCTCTTAAAATAGGCAGAATGTTTGAAATCTTGGCCACAACATTAATAATGGCAAAATCCCTACGTATAGATTCACCAACACCTGGATGGCTAGCTTTGACGCCCACAATAATGGGCTTAACTTTTTGGCCAAGATACCCAATTCTCAGTCAAGCACGATAAACCTGAGCAACACTTCCAGAAGCCATAGGTTCCTCCTCAAAACTTTCAAAGATATCTAAAAGCTTCCGGCCAAATGCAAACTCAATAATTTTTTTACTGAATGCAAAACTATGAGCCGGGGCTTCTGTGTGCAGTTTAGTACGCTCAGTGTAAAAATCTCTAGCAAAAAGATCAGGGCGTGTTGCAACCCATTGGCCCCATTTTATAAAGTAGGACCAGCTTTCTCGAGTGCAAGACGGACATGCTTCCGGAATTCAGGACCAATACAATCTGCTAATGGAGCCATATCATAGCTGGTGCAAACAAAATTGCCAAGTAGATACTCCGTAACAAAAGGAAGACACTTTCTATAGCTGACAAAAATAAGGAAGTTATAAATATATGCCCATCTTGAGCCCTCATGTAGAGAGAATCCTTTACTGGATACATCCCTAAATCTGCCCAAGCCTTCTAGGACAATGACATTTTACCAACAATAAATGCAAATATGCTAGGAACTAACTGTGATCATTTGCAAGCAAAACTAACGTCGCCTGCCATCTTACTTGCACCTGAGAAAGCTGGACCTCTGTCAGAGAATACGTAAAAAGAGTTTTTTCCTTGTAAGATGAGCATATTGGGTTATCGAACAATGCATAAAAGAATTCCAGGAATACCCAGCTTTAGACAGATTCCCCATCATTTCAAAAGTTGCACAAGAAAAACATTTTCTAGAATAAACTTTGCAACCTGAATATAAGCTTCTTGTGCATAACAGATGTCTAACTGTAGTAAATATCTCAAGACATCTAGCAACAGAATTGTTGGACGTCAAGTCAACAAAAGATATCTTATCGGACCTCCAAGCAACTCTAAACGCCGATAATCTAAATAAAAAAAATAGTCCCGTCATCTATTGTCACTGCACATAATTAAATGAAATTGATGACGGAAGTACAGGATCAAAATGAATGAGCGTACAAATGAATGCATTTAACCACATCAGCGCCTTTGTTCCCACACACAAGATAGGGATGTGATGTAAGAGCAGCAGGAGAATAACCATTAGAGAATCTTTACGCTTCAGGGCTCTTATATTAGAAATTTTAGTTTATTAGGATTTATTTCCTATTTTCAGGAAAACTAGTTATTGTTATTTTTAATTCAGCATTGGAACAAGTATGAACCTCACATAGACCATCCAGTTTAGATTGATCAAAGAAAAAAATTAATTATTTAAATTTAAAAATCTTTTACCCCTCTAATTCCTAATATTAACTCTTTCACATTTACTCCTTTCACCTTCGATTTTCCTGTTGTCAGAATGGCACAATGGCTTACATGCTATTATGATTTCCTGAGACTATTATTTACCATACATACAAAGGATAAAAATTCAATACAAGATCATCACTCTTCAAATTGGAAGCAATCTAGAAACAAAGTATGAAATAACATATAAAATTTATACAAAAACAAAGAATAAAATATTTTTTCCACCTATTACCTAAATAGTGTTCGAAACATGGGTTCTATTGGAGACATGGGTTTTTCTTCTTCTTCCAGCTAATACCCAAAGGGATTTGGGGATATGGGCTCTTAGGATCAATGTGATTACAAATGATAAAATTTTGGATGGCCAGATGCCCTTCCTCATACCAACTATCACGGGGATGATCTATGGTAGAATTTTTCATCCCCAATCCACGTCCAGTGTGGTATATTTTCCTCCTGAAAACACTCAGCCTTCCACAAGTACGCAGCAATACCACTAACACTGCGGCACACGGAAACTGCCGCGATGCGCAACACCGGCACCTCGATACCGATATCACACCCAACTGCAAGTGCTCACGATCTCTGGTCATCAGCTACCAATAATTCAACACAGACCAATCAAACAAACAAAACAAAATAAACACGCTAAGGTTGTGTAGCATCCAACATCCAAACCAAGTCCCCACTCGGTTCTACAAGATCTTCCAACCCTGGATCTTGTAATGGTACCATGCAACAAAGACACAAACACCGACACCACAGAATTACGGGACTCTGGCCCCAACCTTAATTTCATTCACTACGTCCTTTTCGGTTCCCCCTTCCACTTGATAAGATACTCTGTCCCAACCTTTGAAGCACCTTACCTATGCTCCAAAATCTTCCCCACATTCTTCTCAAATTGCTGCCAGACGGTAGGTAGAGCTCTGTTAGGACGAGCGCTCCTTGGATTAACCAAATCCTCCTGGAAATGCTTGAGAAAGCTAACATGGAAAGTTGGGTGAAGCTTATACCTCTCGGGAAGCTTTAATCTGTAAGCCACACTCCCGATTACCTTCTCCACCCCAAAAGGACCGTCATACCTTTGCACCAACACTCAATGCACCTCGTTACGTATAATTTTTTCCCAAATCTGTGGCGTGAGCTTGAGCATCACTTTGTCCCCCACACTAAATGACAATGCCCTCGAGTCACATATCTCTTCATTCAGCTCGTTGCTTAGCCAATGAATTCACTGCATCCTCGTACAACTCTTACCGATCTCTGGCAAACCTGTATGCAGCTGGACACTTCCCTCCACCTCCCTGTAAAACAACCTCCAATAGTGTAGAGGTTAGTAGCCCGTCGCAACTTCAAAAAGGCTAAGCCCTGTAGTTGAAGAACGGTGCAGATTATAGCAAAACTGCGCTGCATCAAGAAGCTCCAACTAGTTCCTCTGGTTGGCTATGACGAAATGCCTCAAGTACTCCTCGAGCAATGCATTCGTCCTCTTAGTCTACTCGTCAGACTAAGGATGGTTGGCGGTTGAAAAGTTTAGTCTGATCCCTAGCAAACCAAAAACACGTCTAGAATCTTCCCGTGAATCTGGCGTCCCAGTCGCTCACAATATCTATTGGCACTCTCCAAAGTGCTTCACCATGTTCTTGAAGAACAATTCAGCACCCGTCTCAACTGAGCACCCCTGTGGCACTATTGCGAATATGGCGTACTTAGCGAACCGATCAACTACTAGGAACACTTACGACATTCCCCTCACCTTGGGGAAGTCTAGTGGGACTGAACTCCACGGCCTCGTAGGTGTAGGTAGTGGAGGTAGCAAGCCAGCCTCTCGCCTTCTCTCCACCTTGTCCTGCTGACACACCAATCGGGACCTCACAAAAGCTTCAATATCGGCCTCCATCTTCGGCCAATAATACACTCGTGACATGAGTGGATACATCAGATCTCTACTTGGATGTCCAGCCAATTGGGTATTATGAGACTCCTCCATAAGCTTTCGTCGTAGTCTACCGGTAGGGATGTATAGAGGACCACACTAGCATAGACTACTCCATCATCCAACCAACACTTGTGAATTAGCCATGTCCTGATTCTGTCAACTAGCTTCTCATACTCGGGATCAGACCTAGCTAACTCTCTGACTTGCCCCAATAGTTCTTGCCACCTTGCCTGTCTCGGAAATAACTTCTTCTGGGTCTTGAAGAAGGTGTTAGCTATATTGTCCGTGATGATAACGAACTTAGATCCCAACAAGTAAACTCGCCATGCTCTCACAGCTTTGTCTGAAGCGTCCGTCACCACATTAGACGGTTGTTCGAAATCCGGTAATTTCGAAATTGGCTCCAATGATATCGAGGCTTTCAACTCCTCGAAAGTGGCTTGGCATGGCTCCGACAATGCCCATGACTTGTCCTTCCTCAACAAGTCAGTGGCGACACTATATGGCTATACCCATGTATGAACTTCCAATAGTAATCGGCCAAACCTAGGAAGCTCCTCAACTCTGCCACCCTCGTCGGCTCCGGCCACTCAACAATAACCTTCACCTTGGATTCCTCCATTTGCACCTCTCCTTAGCCAATTTGGTAGCCTAGCAATCCAGTCTCCCCTAGGCCAAACTCACATTTTTCTTTCTTCACAAAGAGCTTGCGTTCCCTCAGCCAATTGAAACCTTGTCTCGGTTGACCCTGGTGGTCCTCCGTGGACTTGCTTGGAACACCCTCCGACCTAATTTGAACTTGCTAACACCCCGATCTCAGGTCTAGCTTAGTGAACACCCTTGCTCGACTAAGTCTGTCAAATAAATTAGCTATCAAAGGACCTGGCTGCTTGTTCTTGATGGCTATCTTATTCAATCCCCGGTAGTCAACGCACAGTCGAAGTGACCCATCTGTCTTCTCCTGGAATAGAACAAGCGCCCCATATGATGCAGTCAATGGCTGAATTTTTCCTAAATCCAGCAACTCTACTAACTGGATCTTCAATTATGTGAATTCCTTTAGGCGACATCCTGTATGGCGCCTTCACTGGTGTCCTCGCTCCTGGCACTAACTCAATCTAGTGTTTAATCGATCTCTTGGGAGGCAACTTGTCTAACAATTCGGTAGGCATCACATCTGAATACTCATCTAACAGCCCTACCAATGATTTTGGGATGTCCACCACACGTTCCGATTGGATCTCTACCATCACAGTAAGATAAGTTAATGCTCCTCTCTTGCACCCTCGAGCAACATGCATTGCCAACAGATGCCCCTACTGACGGTGCAGTCCTTAACCCTCGAAGGTCCTCCGTGGCCCCAAACAAAACTTGCACCCGCCTTGTCTATGATCAGTATACCTCCAAGCTATGGAAACACTCCCATGCCAACAGTCCTCGTGAAGGCATTCCCGAGGATCAAATTGAAATCATCCATCTCGATGACCATCAAATCCACCCAACCTTCATACTCCTCCAAGCAAACTCTCACATTTCTGGGAAATTCCTTCAACCTGTCTCACTTGATCCTTATCGGCAAATCCACTCAAACATATTCTTCTGTGCTAGTTGGCTGCATGGTCAAACCCTCCTGGTTCGACCCCAACTAGCGCTCGGCCATCGATCCACCTCTCGGCATGTTTCAGCCCATGTAGCGCTCCAAATACTGATATTCCTACTCCCGCTAGAAATAATCTGCACCTGCCTCAGCAACCTCGGGCAAATACCGTTGTACCGGTATTTGGCTCAGTCACGTCCATGCACTCGTGCCCACGTACCGTTACTTTGCTCGCTTGCTCGCTTGCTCGGCACGCCCGGTACTTGCTCGGTACTCTCGGTCATCAACCTCGCTCCATCGATATATGCTGCTAGCCAATGCTCAGTCACGGTGCTCAGTCACCAGCACCCACGCTCTCGGTACTCTCGATCACTGCCAGTACTCATTCCTGGTAGCGATCTCTCGACCACCTTCGACCGTGCACGCGCTGGAACCCGTCCCGCCCATTCTGAGGGTTTCCTCGATGCCGATGTAGCGACATGCTCAATACTCATTACCGATCATTTTCCCGCCACACTCCTCGCTATTGGTATCTTGCCCGACATGCTCTATGCACCACAGTTTGATCCTTGTCTGCAACTCTAACACGGATTCACTTTGGTCAATTGATTCTACCACTCGGATAGCACTGACTATCTGTCAGGAATACGGGATCACTAGGAACAACTGCCAAAACCTAGCCCCATCTGGTCCCTCGAACTGTTGCTTACCATACATACAAAGGATAAAATTCAATACAAGATCATCACTCTTCAAATTGGAAGCAATCCAGAAACAAAGTATGAAATAGCATATAAAATTTATACAAAAACAAAGAATAAAATATTTTTTCCGCCTAATACGTAAATAGTGTTGGAAACATGGGTTCTTCTTTTTCTTCTTCTTCTTCTTCCAGCTAATACCCAAAGGGTGTTGGTGACATAGGCTCTTAGAATCAATATGATTACAAATGATAAAGTTTTGGATGACCAGATACCCTTCCTCACGCCAACCCTCCTTTGTCCAAACTTGGAACTAGTAATGCACAAGCATTAGTGGAGTTATCAAAAACGCTTCAGGGAATTGCAAGCTGTAAATTTTGGTTTGTGATCTTGCAACCAAGGTAGCAGCCATTTTCTATGAGACAAGAGAAATGAAGTTTCTTGCTTATATGGGACCTTCTAAGATCGAGTAATTTAACAATGTCAGACCAGAATGAAATTCACAACAGAAATCAAGTAAAAAAATTTGAGTGCCTTAGCCTTGCAACCTACAGAAGAAGAATCCTGCCGTAAAAACTAAATTCAAAATACAACAGACCCATCCACCATTATGACATATTTGTTAAAACATAGGCTAATATAATATAATGAATAAGCAATCAAAAAAAGATTTTCTTATTCCTCAGCCGGTCTACTTCAAATCGGAACCACAATGATTGATCGGGCAACATTCCTCTCTCCTCATATTCAGACAAACAGGGATATCTACAATGCATTATTTCCCTACTAAAAGTTGTCATTTTCAGTTTCAATTTAATAAATTCCATACAATGACTACAATCTAGCTAGAATAAGGTTAATAAAAATGATGATCTACCATTGCTTTGTACCACACTAACCACCCCACATTCAAAGAACATCACTTCCAAAAACGATATCATAAACTAGCAAAACTTGGCCATAACGCACAGGTACAGGATACTTATTGGGCATCAAACAACATAAACTTAATAGAAAATATCAAACACCCACCTGGAAAAGAAAACTACCGCATGCAGGAAGCAACAACAGAGAGATGAAAAGAAAAGAAAAGAAAACTACCGCATGCAGAGAAATGGGAAGACCTAGACATGCCTTGACATGGCGATTCAATTGCAGCGTTCAAGGTGGATCATGGCCGCCGCCGCCGGTGCTTTCCGGGAGGGAGAGGAGGCATGGAAGATATAAGGTATTAAATCATAAGTGCATCCCACATATCTCTAACTGAGAAGATATTCCAAACAACCCCTCATAAACAGCTATTCTAGCAAACACATAAATATCTCCATAGCAAACTCTGAATGACATCAATTAGCATAGTACCACAACATCTATGATACCATGTTTCTTAATTTTGGGCTAGCTTGTATAGAAAATAAAGAGGAGAAAATTCGCATAACTCAACTACTCAAAATCTACTTCAAGAAGAAATTTAAAAAAACAAGATTTTCTTCAAAATAAATGATCCAAAGGACAAACTTCAACTGCTTGCCCATTAATTATTTAAAAGACAAACCTACCCTTTCCCATATGCTGGCAGTGGCTTTCTTTCCCCTGGATGGAAAACATAGTGTAAGTTTTACAGTTTCATACCCATATATAAAGTTTTCCCAAGAAAATTCCTCCATCCCTTGGCAGCAAGCCGTCATTAATGTGTCACTCAAGCTACCACTTGATGTGAGGGAGATAGTCCATCCTCTTCCACATGTCATGAGAGTTTTATTTTGGGTCTCTTCTTCTAAATGGATTTCACCAGGCAACGGCATATGTTGGCTTACATTTTCCTACACTTATGAGAAACCATAAAGATTTTTTTAGGGAAGAAAACATCAACAAAATGAAAATAAATCCACACTTAACGTAGCTGTAACTTCTACTATTTTGCCAATTCCATGCAGTCATCAAATCAACATAGATGAACCACCGTGCCGGACTTTGAAATCAACTTTGCTCTCCTAGAAAAATACGATAATGCACCTCAAAAATACGATTATGTAAATCTTTTGGAATTTATAGATGTCACCAGATGAGATATTAAAGGATGTTAATGAGCAATGACTTTTTTTAAAGAAAAATTTTATGAGAAAAATTTTAGCACATGATAAAGCAAACATATCTAAAAGGAACCTGAGCTTGCGCTTAATATATTTACGCAACTATTGCTCACAAAAGCCGAATAGCTAAATGATCATCTGATATGACAAGCTCATGTGGTCCCAAACTAAATTTCAGCTGGGTTTAAAAACCTCAAGTGATTGTGAACAAAAGCCTTATATACACACAACAAGCATAAATCCATCACCCAAGATGATATTCCACATAAAAATGAGGTAATCCAAAAATAACTCTATCCGAGAAACATATAGGCCAAGATTAACAAGGTTACCGCTAAATTTGCACATGTCTGAAGTCTGTGATGAACACATGAACTGAGACAATGAGTAAGGCCAGGTAGTGTACTGCAGACCCACATATGAAGCCTTTGAGCAGGAATTGGATGATCTAAAAAGAAGTGCCTGATTCTGAATTCAAAGCGCTGCCATTGCATGTTTCCTTTATGGATAATAGCAAGTTATTGAAATTGGGGAGAACAAGATCCTCGTTTTCCTTTTTGAACTTCAGAATATTTACGTCAATTGACATAAGCCAACACATCCAGAGGAGCATTAGCACATCTTCCACTAAAAATGACCCACTTAATTTTGTATCATCATCATACGATTCAAAAAATTAAGTTCAAAGGTATCCCAGGCTTATAACTAACTTCAGCTTATAACTCGCAAATATTGGTAAAGGATAGGGATGACGATGTCCTCCCACAGCATCCAACATAACCTTTCAGGAAATCAAGCCAATGCACACCCTCCATATCAAGTAAAAGAAGAGATCAACTATTGCGGGACCAAGATGCATCAATTCGAGGATTTGTGGGTAAAAGTTACACTAAAACACTTCTGCAAATGACAGAAACAGATTAAACTTAACGTTAACAACGCAGATGACACAAACTTCACTCACAAATAATAAACCCGTAAAGAACAAATTTGCAACTGCCACAAGATGAAGAAAACTAGCTTCAATGAATGAATAGGAAATCCTGCACACACCCCTCCCCCCTGTATGAAGACTGGCCATTAAATTAAAAGAATATATTTTGCTGAAAAGTAAAATAAAAATATGGCAATAGCAGTCCAGTCAGCTTTATTCAATAGGTGTCTAATGAAAAGGATGGTAAAATATAACTAAAAGAAAATAGGAGGCTTTACCAATGCATGGGTTAGCATTTATGGAAACCTTGCTTGTCAGGTTCTCTTTGAGTGCCAAAAGGCAACTTATGGGACAAATGAAACCATCAAATGTAAATTGGAAGGCATGCTGATTAAGAAATAATTACAAACTCTTCTATAAAAGGAAGGCCCAGAAGCACAGAGAATTTGTAGGTTTGTGCATAGAGCCTCTTTTTTGCCACAAAATAGATGACACTTCTCATTAATATAATTTTTTACAAGCACCAAAGTCCCAAAACAAATGTATATATAAATCATACAACAAGAACTATACAATTTTTTATAAGCACAAAGTCCCATGAAACAAATAAATCATCAATCAAAAAAGACTTACTCTCTAACACCCAAAACAAAAACTCAGCCCAAATCATGACAAAATTAAAATAAATAAAAACTACTTTTTTATAAATAAAAAAAACCCCACGATGCATGCATGCTGAAATGGGGGCTAAGATTGGTTCAACCAACCTGTAGGGCGTGGGGAGGGACAGTACCGGTGGCGGGGCCGGAGAGGTTGGAGAAGGCGGATTTGAGGATGGGAAGGGCGCCCATGAAGGCGGCCACCGACTCCGCCTCCACCTCATCGGAGCCTTGTTGCTTCGACTTCGACGCCCCCATTTTTTTCCTTTTTGTTTGTTCTCTCTCTCTCTGATTTCTTTGATTTGTGTTTGTGATCAAACTCTTTTTTTTAGTGTTTGTGAACAAACTTTCTGCTTTGGGTGGGAAAGTTTTTGAATGTTTGGGCGCCGAAGAGTCCACGAGTTAGACTTTTTCTTCGTTTATACTGAAACCATATTTATTGGACTTTTGGGTACGGGCAAAGCATACATGCGTTTCAAAACGTGCTCGACTTTAAATTCGAACGAACTTTAATATATTTGGGTCAAATTCGAGCGTAATCACTCATTTATGTAGCAGCCCTAAGCTTATGTTTGTTGGAAGAACCAAAATTTGTAGCTACTTGAGTTTCACACCCAATCGAACTTGAAATTTTCCCAATTGAGTCGACTCAAATAAAAGTGATCCACTATATTTAAAAACACTTTAAGATATGGTGTTATAATACCCGGGCGATACCTAAATCAAACTTCTACTCTAAGCTGATTCGGGGGAAGGTTATGAAAAATTTTAGTTATTTCAAGCGAAAGTGATCGATAGTGGAAGTTAATTCAAATAAAGATTATTGATACTCGGTTAATAAAAATTAAAAATGAAAAAAAGCGTATTCATCATATAAAGATATTAAAAAGCAAACTATTTTAACTAAATTGACTTCAATATAACCACAATAATAAAAAACATTCAAATTGATAAATATGATAGTGAATCAAGGTATTTACAGCCCTATACCAACATCTTCGATCGAGTGAAATATTATTGATATTAGCTGATTTTTATTTATTTATGAAAATGTCAAAATTATTAGTTGATAATAAATAAATCGTCAAAATGTAATAATTTTCCCGAGAGACGTTCATATGTTATTTTTTGAAGCACCGTCATTTAACCGCAACCAATAATAAAGAAGTATACCTGTTAAAATAATAATCACGAAGATGATTATATAATTTGTTGGGCATCTTGAGAGCGGTTGGATGTAATCGAATGGTACATATTTGTTTTGGAAAATTCCAATCTTTGACTCCAGATGTTTCTTTGGTGGGTTGGGGGGGGGGGGTTTATCTTGTAGGTTGCCTCGTTCGCTGCCAGCTCACCTTTTGGTTTTGGATAAATATTTTATTTAAATGATAAATAAGGCTGTCACAAACACCTCATTAAAATGATTTAAAATTGAACATGTCTAAAAGTTTTTTTGAGAATGTAAAATAACAACATACCCATTTAATCTATTATCTAAGTTAATTTTTCTTATAAAGTTAGTCAACACATTCGTAAATATTCATTTTTGTATTTTTTTAAGGCGATATATTTTTATATTTGAAAGACCGAACCGTAAAATTATATCAAATTATTCTGCTACGGATGAATGTGGATCCCATTCCATCACCCCACTCGTATACCATATCGTAAGACAAATGAAATAATAAACGCCTATATCTTCATACATAATATCCACTAGTCTTTCTCTCCTTTGCACTACAAAACTGCAAAAATGAGAGGTATTTCATATACAAATATGCCCAAATAATTAAAAGAATTTTCATCGATTTTACATTTAGTTTGTATTATTAGAAACATAATAATCGGCATTGTCGCCATTCAACAGAATATCCTTCAAACCCAACGGATGTTTTGGTAAAAAAAGGACTGCATGATATAGCAAATCCATTTCAATCACTTTTTTCGGTTAAAAAAGAAAGCAGTTTACAGTTGTAAAAATCACACCGCCATAATATTTATATTTAGGGTCATTCAACTGCTACCATCAATTATATAAATTGAACAAATAATACATTGTAACACCTTCAAGGATTAAAAATCCATCCAGAGTTCTTTCAAGAATTTTAATCCTTTTTTTCATTTGTATACAAGCATGAGCAAAATGATAAATACCATATGCAATAGTTAGTTTTACATGATGAGAGAGTATCAACTATTAAGTGTGTGTGTAAACGATTAAGAGAGGGCTTTAACTTATAGTAAAATGACATAATCAAAGAACCATAAAATTTTGAAGATAAAAGAAGAAAAATCTATTTCAACAAGTTTCAGAAGATATATCATATACCACAGGGAGAGAACTACTTTTTCATGTTGATGACTTGAAGTAGCAAACGAAGGCTTGATAGAAACTGTCCATTGCCAAAAACCCAGTGAAATAATTCGTACTCGCCGCTTCAACCAGTTCAATTGTGCACACAAGTACAAAGTTAAAAATGGGCTCTCAAAAAGGTAACAATTTCAAAATAAGGCTTAAGCTATAAAATAACAGCCACTTTTCCTGGATATGTTTTAATGCCTATAGAACATCAACCAATTCAATGTCATAGTACAGCCAAGAGTTTTTCGGTACGCCTCCCACTTCTCTTGACCCAAAACTAGCAAAACAAGCATAAAATAAAGATATACCTCAAAAAGATAGGTAGGAAACAAAAACGAAAAAGAATTCAAAAAGTACATACCCCATTGAAGGTGGAATTATGAGTCTTCTCTTCTCACCAATTTGCATTCCTATATGGGTATAGTTGTGAGCAAAGTTACCTTTTTCTTCAAAAGACCAACAATGTTTATTTTTCAAAAATCAAATAGTTTCAACTCTGCTTACCAGATATGCCAGCATCCCACCCCTTAATAAATTTTCGATTACCTATAGGAACATCCAGAACTCAATGGGTTTTCAAAATATCAGATTCTACAAGAAAACATGCAGAAATCATCTAATATAACTAGTCCACTTACCCAACATAAAGTTAAAAGGCCTTTTCCCGATATTAGAGTCAATGATCTCACCATTCTCTAACTTGCCACAATAAAAGATAGAAACCTGACACAAGGGCAGTAAATCAAATAAGAAACATCTACCATCATAGAAGGCCATGAATATTGAAGAAGCAAAAAAGTTTAGCCTACATTTATGCTATGTCCAAAATAAATGTCAGTGCAAATGAAACAGACAAAATTCCTGCAGCTTAATTTTATTTTTATCTTCCAATAATGAACAAATACGTCACAATTACATTCATAAAAGTTAATAAGGCTCAAGAATAGTTAGCATTCTACTTGAATACACAAATACAAGAAAAAACAAAATGGAAATGTGGTCACTTGCTAACCAATGAACCAGATCCATGAAAAGCACAAAAAGGCACAAACCCTTACTTTACTCCCATCAACAGCAACTTCTGCACCAGCCTGGCCAGAGGACAATTTCTCGATAATTAAATTGTTCCCTGTGATTTTTAAACTAGGGACGGCTACATCAGCTAGCAACACCCGGTTCTTGGAGTTTCTACAAATCTTCTCTTCATTTATAACCATTCTGCAATCCAAAGACATTTCCTCAATGAACACATCCTATCCTTATGCAAAAACAATCTTAAACCATTGCAAAGCAAAACTCAGATGAAAAAGGTAGCACTTACTTATCATCTTGCAATACTGTTCCATTCAAGTTATCCCCTCCATTTTCGACAACTTTCTTTCTTTTTTGTTCTTTTTTTCTTCCTGAAACTATTGTCAATAATGGCACACTTAGCTACATCCCTATCACAAAAAATTTCATAACTCAAAAAATAATTGATTTTGTTGCATAAAGTATGAAATAAAAATAAATATGATGTATAAAATTAATAAAAAAAGGGCACCCAGGTGACTTTTGAAATAAAACTAGTAAAAAAAAACCCTTGCCTGTCTAATTCACTCGATTGTTGAATAGTACAATGTTTTCTTTCCTCACTTTTATCCTCAGAATTTCTTGGCTTTAAGATATTGAGACCATCAGTTTTGGCATTTTGACTTGTCTTAGAAGCCATGTATTCATCTCCCCAGAAAAAGTTCTCATTTTGGGAACAATCATCACTGCTTGAATATATCACCATGTGCTTCTTCTGGAGCCGCTTTTTGCCATTCCGATTTACTGTTTTATCAGATAGATTGTTATAGATAATAAATGAAAGGCTCGATGCAAAAAAAAAAAACACAGTCTCTATAATGAGCCTTCAGTATCAACAACAAATTTAGGATATTGAACCACATCCACATTCTACTACAAAGACATCAAAATAACTTCACATACTACAGAATACTTCTCTGCATGTTACAGTTTATTTTGCTAAGTAATGGTCCCGTTTTTTAAGGATGTGATCTTCATAATCTTTTTCAGAAGCGACTAGGGTTTCAGTTTCTCCAAGAACTTGCTTTTCAAAATGATTAATTTAGTCAAATAGAAAAACACGATAAAAAAGTCAACACTTGCCTTGTATTATAGGGGAAGGAGATGGGGGAAATACTTCTGGCTCCCCATCATCAATAAAATCATCCTCACACTCTTCTTCAGAGCTATCAGCAGAGCGCTCGGTTTCAGTTTCACCAATATCTTCTCCGTATGATTCACTAAGCCAAGTCAAAGGAAACATAACCTAAAACAAAGTAAAATACATCTGAAGAAACTAGAACGGAAAAAATAAAGTTAATCTGTGATTAAAACAATTTAATGGCAGAATCTGCAATCAACACTCCGCCTGGTCCTAGGCCAAAAAAAGATAAAAAAAGTTACAAAAGGCAAGAGACTTTTGAGACAATAATCAAGCAGACACTCTGAATTTTTAACTTGAAACTACATACATTGCAACTAGTTTTCATTCTTCTTGTTGAGAAGTACATGTTGCTTGTGATAATGTTTGACTTGTTCAATGCTTATCTATTTGATATGGATGTATGTTAGGAGATAGTTTTAGTTATTGCTATTTTTAAGGAATCACAATATCATAATTGTGATCATTCTTGTCTAGTGTATTCTCTATAAATACATGAATAAGATGAGGGTCGAGATCAGTTAAGATCTGACCTATTGTTCTCCTATCTATCTACTTGTTATCCTATTCGTTGAAATTCTTAATATTTCAACATGGCATAAAAAACCAGACGATCATTAACCCCATTATCCTTTCCAGTTTTAACTTCTAGATATCGTCCTTTCTTCTCATGGCTAATGGGAAAGCTCCTGAAGCAACATCTGAGTCAAAAATTCCAACCTTGGCAAATCTGTTAAATGGATCTTCTATCACCTCCACAAAGCTTAATGGAGCCTCTAATATCTTGCCTTGGTCTGCTGCAATTCAAACCTTCCTCATCTTGAAGGATAAACTCCACTATATTGAAGAGGAGTTTAATGGAGAACCATATGCAAAATGGATAAAGGAGGATGCTCAAGTGAGCTCTTGGCTTTGGAACTCTATGGAGTCACATGTGAGGGCAGACGTTATTTTGTTGATGTTGCTTATTCAGTGTACTCGTCTGTAAGTGGCTCCTTTGCTTTTGATAACAATGTCAATCATATATATGAGTTGTGTGAAGAGATTTTCAAAATGAAGCAAGGATCCAAGTCATTTAAATATTAATATAGTTTTCATAAAGGGAGATGAGAAGAGCTGAACCAGCAGTATCAGCCTTTCCCCCTCGTGTGGAGATTTTGAAGAAACAAAGATAACAACTCAAAGTTGTCTTCTTTCTATGAGGACTGGATTTGCAGTATGCCTCCGCAAAGAATCAACAGCTGTCAGCAATTGAACTGTCTCTACTTAATGTGGCCTTTTTCAAGATTTTCAAGGATTCCAGTGCAGGCAAATGCTCCTCAAGAAGAAGAGAATAATGCCCTGACTGCTGACACTAGACCTCCTTCAAACATTCAAGGGGGAGAGGTAGAAGTCAAGGGGAACTTGACGTGGTGGAGGAAGAACAAGTATCAGAAAAGAAGACGGGTATTGTGACTTTGTCATGTAACGGGCATACAGAAGATAAATGTTGGCATCAACATGGAAAACCTGACTGAGCAAAGCTGTTGGACAACCAAGACTCTTCTTCAAAGATTAATGCAGGCCCTGTTAGTGCTAGACAACCTGCGGCTACATCAAATGCTGGAAATTCAATGACTCTTTCTCATGAAGACTTCGAACACTTGCTGAAAATGGCTCGACTGAAACCACCTGGCCTTCTGCTGCCTTTGTTCATGGTGGTACAACTAGCAATGATCCAACTTCATCTACCTCTTGGATTATAAATTTGGGAGCCTCAAATCACATGATTGGCAGCAACCCAAGAGTGTTTACAACTTTTTTGTTTTTTCACCTAAGAAAATTATTCTGGCCGATAAATGCTGGCATCAACATGGAAAACCTGACTGAGCAAAGCTGTTGGACAACCAAGACTCTTCTTCAAAGATTAATGCAGGCCCTGTTAGTGCTAGACAACCTGCGGCTACATCAAATGCTGGAAATTCAATGACTCTTTCTCATGAAGACTTCGAACACTTGCTGAAAATGGCTCGACTGAAACCACCTGGCCTTCTGCTGCCTTTGTCCATGGTGGTACAACTAGCAATGATCCAACTTCATCTACCTCTTGGATTATAAATTTGGGAGCCTCAAATCACATGATTGGTAACCCAAGAGTGTTTACCACTTTTTTGTTTTTCACCTAAGAAAATTATTCTGGCCGATAGTCACAACTCACCTGCCTTGGGTAAAGAAAGTGTAAAAATAACACCACATTTTCTCGAATATGTGTTGTATGTACCCTCATTTCCAACCACTTTATTATCAGTTTGTAAGTTGTCTACTTCTCTAGATTGGTCAATCTTATTTACTAAAGCCTTGTTTACTAAAGCCAAATGTGAATTTCAAGATGCAACAACCAGAAAGGTGATTGGGCATGGATGCAGTAGGTGAGGTCTACATTTTCTAAAAGCAGCTACAGTTAGAGTTTGTGCAACTCAGAATTCTGCAACAAGGTGGCATGGCCAGTTGGGGCATCCTAGTTTATTCAAGTTAAAGCTAGCTGCTTCTTTGAAGTCCGTCCCAAATTTAGAACGAGTCTTGTCAAGTTTCTAAGTACCCAAGTGAATGCTTCGAATAAGTGTACAGCCCCAAGCCTCTTAGCCTTTTGAACTTGTTCAGTCAGATGGATGGGGACCTACGACTGAATCAATTGCTTCTCAATATAAGTATTATCAAATATTTATTGATGAAACACCCGAATGTGTTGGCTTTATCTTTTTCACAGTAAAACTGAAGTTCTAAATTGCTTTAAAAACTACCTAAATGAGATGAAGACCCGTCATTCTACAATAATTAAAACCCTAAGGACTGATAATGCTATTGCTCTTGTTCAATGCTTATCTATTTGTTATAGATGTGTAATAGGTGATACATCTTAGTTGTTGCTATTATTAAGGGATCACAAAATCATACTTGTGATCATTCTTGTATAGTGTATTCTATAAAAATACATGAATAAGAAGAGGGTCGAGATCAATAAAGATCTGACCTATTGTTCTCCTATCTATCTAATTGTTTTCCTATCTGTTCAAATTCATTATATTTTAACACTTCTCCTTCCTCTTTTTAAGCATTTGAGTTAGAAATAAAACGAATTTATTTCAAAACTCCACATGCACAAGTTAACTTAAAACAAAACAGAAGTAGATAAAAGGAGTATAAGAAAAAAAATTATTTTTTCTAAAGGCATTGAACTACTTCGTATATGATGTCTCTACAAACCATGCTCATGTCTAAGCTCCTAAAAGACATGCAAACCATTAAAGTTAGGCATAAAACAGTATTACTTAATAGCTGGTGACTTAGATTTCATTCAAAAAAAAGACAAAAAATAGACATAAATATAGACTGAAAATAATGAGGATACGTATCATCATCATTGATCAAATTTGGTCTAGGTCTACCCCCAATATAATATCCTGCAAGATGGACACTCCTAGGACCCACTACACTGAAGGTGACGTCCTCGTCAAATTCGACATGTAACTGGCATGAATCAGCCTTCTCAGGACACAAGTGACACAAAATAATAGGCGCCTTATTGCCAATATTACATTGCAGAACACTCTTTTCGGGTTTGTACCCCAGCCTAAGTTTGCCTGAAAAATAAATTTATCATTCAAGCAAATCATAACTTTCTAATAAAAATTTCAAACAAGAAAAAGTAAAAGAGAAAAAGCCAATCCTATGATGTTCTATTGATACCAGTGAAATATGAAGTCTGCCTTGGGTCTTGTCATAGTGCTGGGTAAAAGATTTTCCTGGCTTCACTTCAATTCCTTAAAAACAATAAGAGGTACAATTTAACCAAAGCAAAGAAAAACACATACATGAATACACACACATGATACATTCAGAAGAACATGAGCGATAAAGATAACCGCGTCAATGTTTCTAGGAACAACCTGAACAATGTATTACATCAAATCTAAACAATTACTTGAACCAGCCTATCCTAAGTAAAAAAAACGGCAAACTGATATCAGCTCAACCATCTTTTCATCTTAAAATATTCAAGTATGACAACTTTAAAATAATTTCCAGCTTAATTATGTAGGATTCCAGAAAACAAGAATAAAAAAACCAAATGATCCAAAAATATGCCATCCAAATGCAATTAGCTTCGATATGTGAGATTATGATCTTAGAACTACAAAATTGTATTTTGTAAGTGCTCAATTAGTTCAATTTACTAACATCCCTGGCATTCAACTGATGAACCTCGTCACAATAACAACATTGACATATACCTTGTTTAATATTATAATTAAACATTTTTATGGCCTTGTCCCGCATAAATTACACCAAAAGTTAGAGCCAACTTTGAACTATCATAATTAACATATTTCACCAAATGTTAGAGCCAACTTTGAACTAGTACAAATAACATATTACAATCCCCCAAATTACCATATACAATCTTAAAAAGTATCTAAGGTCACTCAGACACTCACCCCAAAAAACCATCTCAGTAGCTTTAATAAGAGAAGCCTTCTTGAAAGACAAACCTCCCTGTATCAAAAAAAAAACTTAAATTAAATTTGCTAATCTCAAAAAGCAAAAGACGGACAAAAATGCAATCCTTGAATGAGTCGACGAAAAGTCAAACCAAGCTCCATGTAAGATGAAGCACCCAAAAAACAAAAATCCATAAACTCCATGAACAAAACACATGAACAAAAAAATTCCTTGTGTAAAACAGATATTCAAAATCCATAAACTCCATGAACAAAACACATTCTTCTGGAAGAACAAAATAATATACCAAAACCAATGATTTCCTCATCAATCAATACGGTAAAAAAGAGTTAAAAAAAACCATCTAACGTTCGACAAAGCTAGCATGCAAAGCAAATCATCCGACAAGAGACGATAAGGCGAGACCCAAAAGGGAAAAGCAACAAAAGAACACAGCTTTGCTGTGTGGATTGAAGCACATACCAGGAGAGGACAGCTTGGGCGGGAAGGGAAGGGGTGGCGGCAACGAATGGAACGAAGAGTTCTTGTCCTTCCCTAAAAGGTGTATATTCATACGGGGTTAGTTCATTAATACGGCGTTAGTTTAGTGGTTCTAACCCGGTTTATTTAAAAACTAAGTCCTTGGGTAAGCCAGGGTTATACCCATAATTGTAAAAATTAGAATTAAAATCAATTTTTGAGGGAGTCAGTAAATCGGATCAAATCGGTTCAGCTGAATCACTCTTAGTTGGTCTTATATAATAATTTAATAACTCATAATATAAATATATAAAAGTTAGGTATTAATGTCATTTTGATATTATTGTGTGTATTATATTTTATGATATTTTTTAATATTTTTTTAGATTTTTTTAAATTATTTGAAATTAACTATTATTTTTACTCGAGTCATAGTCGAGTCAACTTTTAATTACGAGAATGTCACTGCTATATTCCTTTCCCCTATCACTCCCCCGATGCGCCCCGCTGCCACTGCCTCCGGCTACCGCGCCACTGCCGCCCCACCCTCCACGATCGTTGCCCCCCCCCCCCCGATCGCCCCACCACTCGCCCTCGCCACCTCGTCCTCCCCCTGCCCTGCCCTGGTCGTCGTCCGAAATTGGCCGATTTGGGCTGATTCCTAAATCGGCTTGAATTAGCTGATTCACCGGCCGATTCTTATTAAAGCTAATTTACCCACTAAATTGGATCGAAAACCTTCCAGATCCGATTTCAAATCGGCCGATTTCTTCATCTATAGTTATACCTTTATAGATAGACTAATATTACAATTGTTGAACATATATTACAATCGTTGAACATATAAATCGCAAATTATCAAGGTCTGATGTCAAATGTTTAAAATTATTTGAAATTAATTGAAATATTAACCTATAAGATTCTAGAAGTATCTAAATTATAATAATAACTAATAGATATATGGGTAAAGTGTTAGTTTTTCTACCCCAAGCTTAATTTGGGCCGTCTGATTACAAGGGCGACTTAGATCTATTGTTTTTTAAAAAAATTATACTCCCCAAATGATGTCAGCAGTTGTTGCCCCGTCGCAGATGCCCCTCTGTCTTGCCACGGCTGCAAGGGCAAGGGGGAGTGGGGCAGTCCGCAGTGAGGGAGGAGGGATTGGCCGCGGCTGCGACGGGATCTTTGGCTACGCGGCTTGATCCGGCATCGGCCAGCCATGTTCAGCTACCCTGTGGCCGGATTTGGCTAGTGGGTGGCCAGACAAGGTCGCTGGAGAACCATTTTTTTTTTTTGAAAATAATAGATTTGGGCCATTCTTGTAATCGGATGGCCCAGCAGAAAAGTTTTTAGGCCCCGGGCTCACCTCAATACCCGTCTAAATATAAATTAATTACTTTTGGTCATTATTTAACTTATATATATATATATATATATATATATATATATGAGGCCCGGTTGCCTGGGCAAATGGAAGGATTTTTTTCCTACACCAATTTTTAATATGGGTCTTCCGATTACAAGAGTGGCTGAATCTATTCTTTTCAAACAAAAAACTTAAACCCCTTTGCCCCAACGGTGCCGGTGCCAGCCGCATGGTTGTGCTTGCCAAATCCAGTCATAGGCGGCCATGTTTGGCCACTCATTGGCCAAATCCAATTGTCGGGTAGCCAAACATGGCCAATAGCAGTCAAATCTGGCGACGAAGCCACAGATTTGGCTACTTGGTCTTATGGGTGGCGCAACTAGATCTGGCTGCCGTTGGCCAGATTTGACTGTCGTGGGATGGCCGGATGGTCTAGCCAACAACAGTCAGACTTGATTGGCGGCAACCAGATCTAGTCGCACATTTTAAAAACAAAATTACTGCAGCGACCAAATCTAGCTAATGTCGGGCCGGTCCGACCGCTGTTGGCCGGACCTGGCCATCTCCCAGAATGGCCAGGTCTAGCTAGTGGCGGCCAAACTATACTGGTTGTGACTAGATCTGATAGTCGAAATAATTTTTTTTAAGTTGCCGTTAGATTTAGCCATCGCCAGTCTGGTCTGACCGCTGAGGGGCTAGGTCCGGCCGCAACATTTTTTTAAGGCGCTGCCAAATCTGGCCACACCTTAAAAAAAATGGTTGGCTGCCAAGTTCCGACCACATTTGACCAGACTTGGCCCGAGCATAGTGTCACCGATGATGGCAGCCAAGTCCATCCGGCCGTGCATGGCTGACACTTGGCCTCGGGTGAAGGAGAGGGTAGAAGGTTTTATTTTTTTTATAAAATTTGGGTCATCTTTATGATCGGATGACCTGGATTATGGCTCGGATTAGAACTTGGGCCAGGAACATGTTTCTGCCTTGGGCTGAGGAAAACTTTTCTATATATATATATATATATATGTGTGTGTGGGAACAAATATTACAGTTTTAAACAATTAATGTGAAAAAATATAATAATCTTAACAAGAGATATCATTATAAGATAAATAAATATAAAAATAGCATCAAATGTCCTACATAAAAAATAAAATACTAATACTTATTTTACCAGCTTCCAAGTGGCAAACATTTGTTGCCTTTTTCCAATCATATGTTTAATTCTTCTTCAATTTTTCTCATCTTTACGTGCATAGATCATAGTCATAACTTCTCTTTATAAATTTCTTCGCTAACCATTGAAAGTTCAATGCCCTTGTACATCTATATCTTAAAAAATAAATAATTTCTTCACTAAAAATAATTTTGAAAGGAAAAGAGAAAAAAGCCACAATTTTAAAAATATATGGAAAAATATAGCAATTTTAGTAAGGGGAAAAGTCATCAATAAATAAAAGTAAAAGATAACACAAAGTGCCCAATACAGGAAATAAACATGTTTTGGGCAAAAATAAAACCAAAATAAAATCCTGAAGTAAAAGCTAGGATGCACGAATCGGCCGATTCCGTGCGGAATCAACCGATTTAAATCGGATCGGCATCGCGCCGATCCGATTTCGGAGCCGACTCGGTCGGCCCCGAATCGGGCCATGAATTGGCGATTTTCGGCCGATTCGGT
>JAURVB010013142.1:0-17709 GCA_033002965.1 Piper betle | reverse complement strand
TGATAATTGAAGTGTTCTAAAGAAATTTGTCCCAAATCTCTTGCATTTTGCGCTATTCAGAGATGTTGTAGATCATATAAATTGGCTTGCAAATCATGCCCGACAGGAAGAAGCATTAGCTTTAATTCAAGCTGGGCAAGGACGGGATGAGCTTCTAGACAAGGTAACATCGACCTACTAGATATGTTTATGCATGAACATGGTCATTGATGAGTTTAATTGTCTTTACTGTTGCTCCCATATTGGCTAAGCCTCTTTATAAGGTTCACCGTAATACAGTGGATGAAAAGAGTACAAGTGAAATAGGGGTACCACCATATTTTGTTCAAATTCTAGTTGTAGACCCTATCATCTGGGGTTCATAATACTATTCTTTTAAGGATCAGATGGAAAATTTATTTTATTTGCAAATTTTAAGCTTGCAATGTAAATTCTTTTATTGCCTGTAAGATTTGTAAATATTTGTTCCATCCAAATTACTGTAGTGTAGATCTATCCCAACAAAGTGGGCATGCATATAGCTCCCCGTGTATTTAAAACTCTTTTATCATTATCTGGCAACTTCCATAGGACCTGGACTTAATGTTTTAGTTTGTTACTGATAAACTAAAGTCAGACAAAAGCTTCTTCTGTTTGGAGAAAAGGCCTGATAATGGTTGTAGGCCGGATTGAGTTGAATCAAGCCACACCAAACAAGCTAGATGAATTAGACTAGCACATTCCCTCATGGCAAGGAAGGCATGAAACCACACTCTTTTCTGGTGCATATATGGAGTAGGACCAAGTTACAAAAACTTAAGCATTTAGGGAAGGGCTGAATGATGATTATGAACCAAAAAAGCCATATCAGACCAGACCATAGAGGCAAATGAACATTTATAACAGTTACTTTTTTTTTTTTTTGCATGAAGTTTTGATTGTTGGATGTACTGTATATCTTTCCAATTGTGATAATTATATGCCTTGCAGTACCTTTTTAAATATGTGTCAAGATTGTCAATGTGTCAATTTGTCAAACAAAGTATTGAGAACAATTATCATGATGGAAAAAGCACAAGGAACAAATTTTCTGGGTCATAAGAAGAAGTGTGGTGCAGGGAGGAATCTTTTTCTTTTTTTACTGCAAAGAGTTTATCTGCTCAATCTTTTTTCTCTATGTAGGTAGGGACAAGCTACCTTGAACAATTGATTAGCGAAGGGAGATTTGATAAAGCTGCATCTTTATGTCCCAAGTTGCTCAGGAATTCAGCTTCTGCTTGGGAAATGTATGATTTATTTTAGGCCTTTTGAATCTTTGATTACTAGGTGTTTTTTGGATGTATCTCTTTTAAAGGGCTTATACTTTACCGCAGGTGGGTATTAGAGTTTGCAAAGTTACGCCAACTTCATGTACTGGTTCCTTATATGCCTACGGATAATCCAAGGTTACATGACATGTCTTATGAGGTATGTTTTAGTTTTTAGAGATGTGTGGATTACGTCCTTACACTTGTTGAATCTAAAAGTGTTTATACTGTTTCAGATGGCATTGGGGACTTTGGCAACTAATCCATCATTTCACAAAGACCTTCTATCCACAATAAAAGCTTGGCCACAGGGAATATATAATATTTCAACAGTTATTTCTGGAATTGAACCTAAGCTTAATTCTTCTACTGTGACTGATGCACTGAAAGAGGTATACTTGATGCATAACATATTCCTGCGTTTTTTATGTTACTATAACTTTTGGCTTCTGGACCTGAATTAGTTTTACCCCCTTTAGTCTTGTTCCAGCTAGCAAACATTTGTGTGAAACTGGGGAAAATGCTGAAATTAATAATAAGGATACAATATTTACAAAGCTAGGGAGAAGCATCAGAAGTTGTGTGATGCCTCTTTTATGATGTGTGGGAGACTCGTAAAGAATTGTCTTTTAAAAAATGGAATTATTGTTATGTTTCCTTTTGTCATTGAATTTATCAAACAACACTGGATCTGAGGTCATTTTAGCTTTTTAATGTTTAATTTTACACATATCTGTAAGAAAACTGAAGTCTCTGAAGTTTGAGGCACTCAAACTTCGGTTATCTATTGGTTGTCTTAGAGGCTAAGGACTTTACTCCCAGTTTAATATCCACCAGCTAATGGATCTGACACAACTTTTACTTATCCATACACATTTATAGGGAACTGTCAACCGAGTCTTTCTGTCTCAACTCGTGGGTTATTGCATGAATTGTCTAAAGAGGATGTTTTTGTAAGATCTCAAGAAGACTTTATATGAGATCTACTTGATAACTAGGGAATTTGTTGATATTGTTAACATCATGACTAGTGATCTCAAGAGATTTAAGAGATGGGTCAATCATGGGAGGGTTCCATGAACTATCTTGGATGAGATTTCACCATTTTATGCTTGATCTTCTTCTAATTCTCTGTAAAGAGCTATGAGGTCTCATTTAGAGAGGTTCATGAGGCTGCTATGAGACCTGAGAAGGAAGACGTAGATTCTAGCCTTTGGCTTAATACTTTTGTTTGCCTAAGTCTTTTTTCCTTCTTTTGTCCCCATTCTTTGTCTACCTTATTTATAGGTTTAATTGTAACATTGCAGATTTGATCTTCGATGTACATTCTAAGTTATTGGTGCACGGTTGTCCTCTGGAGACAACGTGCAATGAAATTTAGCAAGAAACAGGCCTATCCAAACCAAAGCTTCTAGCAATTTCATGCAGAACAGGTTCCGATAACCAATTTAATGCAACTTGCCATGAGAATTGCTAAATTAACAACTACTCTTACATAACAAAAGATAAAAGATAAAAGGGCACTTGGCCGTTGTCAATTCATCCGAAACTCTTTTTTTTTTTGCAAAGAGATGGCCTTATATTTATAGGCTTACGAGTTAAACTGAACTGTAAATACCCTAGTAAATGTAATGCATCTTATTCTTTGGTCTTTTCAAAACTTCCATACTAGTAAAAGGTGTTATTTTCGTACCAGTAAAGGATGTTATGTGAATACATTGCATCAATTATCTAGTACTGAACTTTTAAAATCTATCATTTTGTCAACAATTTTCATTTTCTTCACAAAATCAGGAAGCGTTATTGAGTTGTTTGTTTGCAGGCACTGGCGGAGCTATACATTATGAATGCACAACATGAGCGAGCACTAGCATTGTATGCTGATGTAAGTAATTTGCCTTTTGCAGTCATAAATGTGATGCTCATGTTGAAATTTTGTGCAGTAGGATGCACATGTATTTTTCAAAAATATCCTGAGGTTGTGAGGAATGACGTTTGCATTACTGCACCAGTTTCCCTGTTTAACCCAGTTGTAATTCATTGTGTTGAGGCTTGTTTGAGCATATTTTAGATTGTTGTGCCTTAGCTGGTGAGTTGGATCTAGTTCCAGGGCTAAGCTATATACCAGGCTGATCTTGATATACTTGTTCAGTACCTGTATGTACAAATACATGTTTCCTACGATGTTTTTTTCCCGACACTGTTTTAAGCATCATGCTTTCCAAAAATAAAAAAATATGAACCATTAGAAGCCACACTACCAACTATTGGTGGGCCTCACACAGGACTTACTTAATTTCAGAAGTTTCTTCTTTTTTCTTATTTTCACGTTATTTTCAAGAAAATATGAAAGGATTAGGCGTTTTGGATGTGGATGTTGCTTTCAAGCCTGCTTCTAGTGCCCTATTTTTAGCTTTTTTCCCATGGTTGCTTGATTGTATTTATGTTTAGTCTAATCTAAGTACTCCCTTGTATTAAGCACCATTTGCTACATTCACTTGTGTTTGTCATGATGAAATGGTGACTGTTTTTTTTTTGCATGCTCCCTACTTACCTTTTTTTAAAAAAAATTCTAAATTTCTGCTAAGAATTCATTATGCTATCTTATTTGCTATTTTTGTATTCAGTTATTGAAGCCAGAGACATTTGACTTAATTACAAAGTACAATTTGCAAGATGCTGTTCATGACAAGGTGTTGCTATTTAGAATAATTGATTGTCATCATAATTTTATTTCTGTTCCTGGACTTGTTGCTTCATATGCAGTAGTTTGCTTTTGAATCTGTGGTTATAGCTTCTGTCAGCGAAAGTGCTCATGAATTGCTTCATTTACCTTGAATTCTCTACAGGTAGTTCCATTAGTTTTATTGGATTCCAAACGAGCAATTTCATTATTTATTGAACACAGATTCCCCCTCAGAAGTCATTTCCCAAATGATGGCTGCCAATGAAAAGTGTAATTCTAGGTACTCTATGCACTTATATCTCCGTTCACTATTTGACAGCCCTTATGCGGGGAAAGAATTTCATGATTTACAGGTGATATGCCCCTCTATATGTCCACTATTATCGTGTTTTCCATTGTCTGCTTGCTATGTGATCTTTTCATTTTGATTTACCTATGACATTCTTCTCTGGTTAAATAGGTAGAGCTCTATGCAGAATATGAACCAGAGATGCTTTTACCCTTCCTTCGAAGTAGTCAGCATTACAATCTTGATAAGGTTTACAATGACTTAATATTGTTGAGGCTGAACCATTCAAATGTATATCTTATACTTGTGTTTATCTTGACAGGCATACGAAATATGTCTCAAAAGAGATCTACTTAGGGAGCAGGTCTTCCTTCTGGGCAGAATGGGGAATACAAAAAGGCTCTATCTGTTATCATAAACAAATTAGAGGACATGCAGGAAGTCTGTATTCTTCTTTGTTCCTTTCCTTCACCTGCCTTCTGACATCATGGTTCAGGTATCTTAAGTTTTGTTTCTACTTGCAGGCAATTGATTTTATATCAATGCAGCATGATGATGAACTATGGGAGGAGCTTGTTAAGCAGTGTCTCCGCAAACCAGAAATGGTGCCTGTTAAAAATTTTGAAATATGTATTCAAATTTCCCCCTCATTCGGGCTCCTTTATATGTGGATATTGATTATTTTTGTCAGGTGGGTGTTCTATTGGAGCACACTGTTGGAAATCTTGATCCACTGTATATTGTTAAATTGGTCCCAAATGGCTTACAGATTCCAAGGTGAGTACCTTGTTTCTGCTCATCAAATTTGTATCATGGTTTTGCTTTTAGTGTTTCTATATATTTTAGTTAGATATTTAATCACTTTTTGCTATTTAATTGAGCGAATTTGATTTAAGCTGGAAAAAAGGTGGAAACCAATAATTTAGGACCTCTATGTAAAGTGAAGATGCTCCATTCCGCTAGTTATTTTACTATAAGTATAGTCATGTGCATAAACTTGATGAAATACGTGGCTGCTTTTTCTATAATCTATTAGCTTATTTGGTTATTCTTTCTGAACCCTTCTCCAGGCTTAGGGATCGCCTGGTGAAAATTGTCACCGATTACCGTACAGAAACTTCTTTGAGACATGGATGCAATGATATTCTTAAGGTACGTCTAGAACTGATTCCTGAATATGTTTGGAAAAGTGCTTTGTTGGCTGATTGGAAGTTCTTTAATATCCTTTAATTGGATCTGAACAGACAGATTGTGTAAATCTTCTTGTAAAGTATTACAAAGAGGCGCGCCATGCTGTTTACCTATGTAGCTTGGAGGATGAAGACCGTGGCAAGAAAGCAAATGCTAGAGACAGTCAAGAGGGCCTTCACCGACCCGTGAATGGGGCAAAGCCACTGAATGTCAAGTCGAGAACAAGGGGTGGCCTTCGGTGCTGCATCTGCTTTGATGCTCTTTCAGTTCAAAACCATTCTGCCATTGTTTTCTTCTGTTGCCATGCTTACCACATTCCCTGCCTTGCTGACTCTTCCTCTGATTCTGTAAGTAACTCAGACGCTGAAGATGGAGATGAATACGAAGAAGAGGCATCATCTGGTGTGCGCCGAATGCGTTGTGTACTATGTACTACAGCTGCAAAGTAAGACCATTACCTTATGTGCATATGTGTGAATTAGTTTTACTCGAGATTTTTATTTTTTGTGTCCATCCTTTTGCGGCTTTACTAAATTCTCATGTATCCTATGACATTTATGTTGTGCAATTTTTCCTTCTGAAACTAATGCCAAAATCATAAATTCTCTCTTTTTTTTCTCTGATGAATTCTTTTGTTGACTTGGACTTGAGCTTGGAGCCACAGAGAGGAATGCCATGACTTGAGCACTTCATTTTGCTTGTTTTTGCCAAAGTCAGATGGGTAGGTGCAGTTTTGGATTGGAAAGGGTGACGTGCCTATAACTTTTCTACATCCATCTCCTAATAATTGAACCTCATCTTTGCCTAGGTGACCTGACATTCTCGCTTATGGTGCGTGGTATACCATTAACTTGCCAATAATACTTTTTTAAAAGGAGATGATCAATTAGGGTTTCTCATAATCTAATCTGACATGCTTCTTTGATGCCATTCAATTGTTTTTCTTTTCATTTATAAAACTACCTATGTAAAGCATGATGATAGAAGTTTGCCCCTTTATTGGCTGAAGCTTTTCATAGGGCATAGTTAACTTTTGAAGAACATATATCAGATTTGGTAAGATCTTCACTAACAAGGGAAACAAGTTGTGGATGTTTTTCATGGTATAGTTTTGATTGAAAAAGTCCTTGGTAAAAACACTAGGTGTTTTAGAGATAACGGGTAGTCGAACGGGGGTACCAAAGCCAAAGGAGGTTGGGGCTGGGCAAGGACATATCATATCATACATGAATCATGGCGAGAAACGGTAGACCCTATTAACGTGATTTAGGTAATAATTGAACTAACTCAAAAACCTTGCAGACAACCTGAATTTTACGAAGGCATTGTTTATCTACGCCCAATTTTCTTTGGACAAAAAGTCAGGCTATCTACTATCAAATTTTTTCGATCGAGTCAATCACGGTCAACATGGTAATCTTTCGGCCAATATAACAATTTATTTTCTTCCCAATTTAGTATACCATCTAATCATTTTTTGGCTATAAATACTTATTTTTCTCCCAAAAGAACTAATACCTTATTTATATATAATCAATTTTCTCTTTCATTTTTCTTAGTTTCTCTCGTATCAATTAGATATATTTACTAATTTTCAATTTTGATTTGGTAATGAAATTTAAAAATACGAATAATGCCATTAATTCATAATTTTTATCGGTCGCTTGGTTGGGCAAAAAATATTCATATTTGGCTTATTTTAATTCGGACACAATCATTTGGTTGTAAGTCTTCTATATATATATATATATATATGGGGTTGGGTAACCTGGGGCGACCCCTGGAAAATTTTCCTAGGGTCGCCCTAAATCTGGACCGTCCGATCATAAGGACGGTCCAGATTTCTTCTTCTCAAAACCCTAACCCCTCCCCTCCTCCCATGCGCCGCCGCCGCCGCGCCGCTGTCACCGCCGCCGCGCGACCCCGCCCCTCGCCGCCACCGTCGCTCGCCGCCGTCCGCGGGCGTGGGCGCGGCAAGGAGGAACGGCGGCGGCGCGTCGGGCCCGTTGTCGCCGCGTTGCCGCGCGACCCCGCCCCCGCCGCCACTGTCGCTCGCCGCCGTCTCCTCGTGCCCCCACGCTAGGGACCCTCGCGCCGCCGTCCGCGGGCGTGGGCGCGGCGAGGAGGAACGGCGGCGGCGCGTCGGGCCCGTTGTCGACGCGCCGCCGCCGTTCCTCCTTGCCGCGCCCACGCCCGCGGACGGCGGCGAGCGACGGTGGCGGCGAGGGCGGGGTCGCGCGGCGGCGGCGATCAGCGGCCCGGCGGCGGCGGCGCATGGGAGGAGGGGAGGGGTTAGGGTTTTGAGAAGAAGAAATCTGGACCGTCCTTATGATCGGACGGTCCAGATTTAGGGTCCCGGGGTCGCCCCAGGTTACCCAACCCCTATATATATATATATATATATATATATATATATATATATATATATATATATATATATTAGTGGTTGTAAGTCCAATCGGAACTGACTGAAACTTTTGCTTGGCGGGAATTTTTCGCCACCGAGGACTTTCCATTTGAGATAGTCTAAGATTCCGATGAGAAAAGCACACGTTGCAGTGGAATATGTTTTTGGTAAAAACATTAAGGTGCAACATGGCTGGGCTTCTCAAGCATAGTTTTCGTTGTTAGTACATCTGTATATGGACGGAGAACAAACGACATGGTGGTATACACTGTATGGCCTCCTCCGAGGGGTAATTGTAATTGTTGTCGCATTCAATGTGCATAATAGAATGAGAGGAGCGAAATAAAATAAAAATCATGCCATACGCACATTCTCCACTCACGTTATAAAATAAGAGTTAGGAATTAGTTATGATTTAAAATTTTAATTTAAGTAATTATATAAGGACATCGGTTGTGAACGTGAATATTGAATGTACTTAAATCATTTTCCATAAAATAGAGGTTTGTATATATGTCTTTGGGTTTTCATATTAAATTGAGGCTCATGTGTTGGGACTCCATAATGGATATTATTAGTAAATATTAGTAAAGAATAAGGTCTTAAGTAGGGGTGCTAATCGAGCGAGCGAGCCGAGCTCGATTTGTGTTCGAACTCGGCTCGAATAGTTCAAAACTCGTTCGAACTCGACTCGAGATGGAACGAGTTTTGAACATATATGCTCAAGTTCGACTCAAATATTTTTTATGTGTTCGAGCTCGATTATACTTAAACTATTTAATTTTCCCGAGCTCGAACATAGCTCGTTCGTGAGCTTGAAATCGGCTCGATTAAAAGTCAAAAGCACCTCACTTAAAAAATGTTATCAATGTGGATTGAACCCACAACCTTGATGCCAAGGACTTGATTATATCTCACTTCTATGTTATCATATTGTGTGTGTGTGTGTCATATATATATATATATATATATATATATATATATATATATCAATAAATAAATAAAATATAATATAAAAACTATATTATTATATTATTTTATCGAGTCAAGTTCGAGTCGATCTACGAGTCGAGCTCGAGTCGAATTGAGTTATAACCGAATCGAGTCGAGTTGAACACGGCCTTGCTCAAGCTCGACACGTAAAATTCGAGTTCAAGTCGAGTTCGAACTCGAGTATTTAAATGTTGAGTTTCGAGTCGAGTTAAGCCGAGCTGAACGCTAAATGCTCACGAGCTGACTAGCTCAATTAGCAACCCTAATCTTAAATTTCATCCTGCTTTATGTATATTTAATCAAGTATCTCATATTATTGTATTAACATTATCCTCATATTTATTTGTTGTTATTATTAAGTTCTTCCTATACTTTACCCCTATCATATGGTAGTGTCATGACCTCTCAATCCAACACCAGGCGGTGTAAAGTTGTGGCTTTAATCATTTGGAAAAACTTTATGAGCCCCTTTTGAGCCATTAGAAAAAAGGCATCCACGTCAACTTTGTCATGAGGTGTTTGTATGGTTATCCTTCTAGTAATGTTGCCAACAGGTTGGGCTTGTCCGGGTTTTACGTGACCCAAATCCGACCTGACATTGAATACCCAAACCCTAACCCATATATCTACTGTTTTAACTTAGACCCGAATTCTATCCGAATCCAATTCAATAAACCAAGAACCAAACTAATCCTCAACTGATAATAAATATATTCCGTACATTTATATAAATATACACAAAATTTCAATATATTATGATTATTTTTCTTATTTATAATTTAACTATAAAAAAATTGCAAAAAATATTTTATATAATACAATATTATATAAAGTAAAAGTAAATTTAAAATTAAAATTAATTTTTTAAAGATTTGGGTCCTATAAGGTTGGGTCCATTGAGGCCCAAACTAGACCTAACATGAAACCGGTACTAATAAAAAGGTAACTCTTATGCCCAAGACCCAAAAAAGTTAAACCTGAAGCCAATATTTTATGGTCGAGTCAGGTCAGGTACTTTTCAACCCTAGATATAGTTTATACTATCATATATATATGAAATTGAAGAAGGTAAAATAAAATTAGTAAAATATTTCATGGAAGCTGCTAAGCTCTTCTTCTCCTAAATCTCCTCTCACTTTATCCTAAATCTCCTAAAAGTTTCGAGTCGAGTCGAGCTGAGCTAAGCCGAATGCCAAATGTTTGTGAGCTAACTTGCTCAATTAGTAGCCTTACATTCAAACCATGCTCCCTGATTGTCCATGGGACTACACAAGACCCAATATGGAAGATATTTAGCATACATTTGTATTTCTCCTCATGTGCCTGTCTTTTAAAATTTTCTTCTCCTTGATTTGCCCTTGGCTAGAGGCAGCCAAGGTTAGGCCGCCCATGAAGACAGGCTGCGACAGACTTACAGTTAAAAGATAAGTTTTTTAAAAAAAATAAAGGCCAATTTTGCTATTATTGAATATTTTACGTTTTATGAAAATTAATTTTGATTTTTTCACTATTAGATAATATAAAAAATATCCTTTTCTAGTAAAAATCTCTAAAATGTAATGTAAGAGTATGCATTTTATTTATCACTTACGTAGAATACAAAGAATTAATTTTCTAAACATTAATAAATTTATTGTGATTGTATTCTTACACTAAAAATAATTTATTTTACTCCAAACTTTTTGCATCGACCAACATTATTTATGTATACTATAATATTTTAATTCTTATATACATGATTAACAAGAAATATTACATCTCAAAAAATAATGAACAAATTACACAACAAAATTACTACGTATTTAACTTTATATTATGTAGTAATAATTGCAAATAAATTGTTATTTTTATTTAGTGAACATATTTAGGAGATTAAGGTTTTAAAATTACCAAATAACCATCTTTATTTATCAGTCGTGCTTTGGAGTGTCAATTAATATAACTATATGATAAAAATTTTGAAAATATTATATTTTATATTTTGTTATATCTGTGCATCGGCCGTATGGATGAGACCATGGCAGATACTAGCATTTGTATCCGTATTTGTATTCTGTATTTGTATTTCTGCTCTTTTCCGATCTTCTTCTCCGCAGTTGACTTGATATGTCAATTGATCCTCTACACTTTTACACTGGCACAGTTGATCTACTTTCCCGTTGCTCCTCGTCGAAGGCCTCCTCCCTCCTTCCCTTCTGGATCTGTTACTTGATCTACTTTCCCTTTGCTCCTTTTACATTTTTCATCATCACTAAGATCTTAATTCCTTGATCCGTTACTTTCTGCTTCTCTCCATTATTCCTACATCCAATTCTTCTTCCTCCCAACCCCCACAAGATGTTCGGCGGTTTTGGCAAGAAGAAAAGCACCAGAAAGGAAATCCCTCCTCCCATCAACCCTAATATAGAAGGGATCCTCAACAATGCAATGACGAATCGTCGACCACAACAGACCTCTGTGATAGGGGTAGATCCAGCTAACCCACAAGGTCAAACGCCAGTATATTCTATTATAGCTGGACCATCTGCTCCCTCTGCATCATCGACCTCTGCTCAAGCTTCGCTTATAGCTGGACCATCTTCTCCTACTGATTCTGCAGAAGTGTCAAGTACTCTTTCTACATCATCGACCTCTGCTCAAGCTCTTCCTCAAGCTGGTGGCAGGAGCCGGATTTCGTCCTCAATCTCCATTGGACAAGACCAAGCATTCAATAAGGTATGCAAATTTCTTACTGAAGATGATGTTGGAATTGTTGGGATTTATGGCATGGGCGGGGTTGGGAAGACCACCCTTACAAAAAAAGTTTGGTACGAGTTTTTGGGGCCCAATAACTTCAAAGTCCTCTCTATTGTTGTCTCAAAAATCGTAAACGTCGATAGGATTCAAGAAGATATAATGAAGGGGATTGGTTTACGCTTTCAGAAGGATGTACACCCTCTCAATCGTGGAAGGGAAATAAACGAGGCAATTGCTAGCAGCCGGAGGAAACTAGCTTTACTTTTTGATGATATATGGGAAGTTTTAGATTTATATGAGATTGGAGTTTTTGGTGGGATGAGTTTTGATACATCCATCTTCAAAATAATTTTTACTACTCGTTTAGAAGATGTATGCTCACAGATGCAGCCTGATAGAGAGATCAAAATTCAACCTCTAGGGTGGGATGACTCCTGGGCATTATTTGCCAAACATGTTGGGACTAAGACCCTTCATTCCTCCCATAATCAAATCCTTGACCTTGCTGAAAGTGTTGCTAAAGAATGTGGAGGGCTGCCACTCGCACTCATCGTTATTGGTAGGGCCATGACATGTAAATACAGTCGTGGAGCTTGGGAAGCTGCATTGTATAATCTTCGAAAATCTCCGGCGAAGGTTCAAGGGTCTGAAGAAAGACTATTTTCTATCTTAAAATTGAGTTACGACAACATACAAAATGACGTTGACAAGGAGTGTTTCTTGTTTTGTTGTTTGTATCCGGAAGATTCGAAAATTGATCGAGAAGAGCTTGTAGAGTTTTGGATTGGAGATGGAATTTTGGATTTGGATGGCAGTTATCATGATACGCGTAACAGAGGGTATGAAATTATAGATAGACTGTCAGCTGCGTGCCTTGTTGAATTAAAATATGGTGACTTCCTGACAATGCATGACATCATACGGGACATGGGGCTATGGATTGCTCGTGAATTGAAATTCTTTGTTCACGGTGAACGTCTGAAATTGACAAAAGACGAGATAAGGAATAGGTGGGAGGAGGCTAAAGGGGTGTACGTACTCTCTGGGGATGATTTACCGGAGCAACCTCATTGCCAAAATTTGACTACCTTAATTTTTGAGACAAGTAAACTTGAGTTGCAAAATAGTTTCTTGCAATTCATGGACAAATTAAGGATCTTAAAAATTAATGATCTTGCATTTCTTGATACGACATTTGAGATTGTTGGACAATTTACCGAATTGAGGTGGCTTAGCATATGCAGTACTAATCTAGAAAAGTTTCCAAGTGTGTTTGGAAATTTGAGAAAACTGAATGTGCTACAAATAGAATTTGAAGAACATCTAGATTCACTTCCGCCAGCCATAGGACAACTTAGGGAGCTTAGAAAGCTCTCGATAACTCGTTGGACATCCATAAAAATGTTACCTTTGGAGATTGGAAAGTTGAGTAATCTAGAGGAACTAGTTCTTCCAACTTGGACCGACGAGGATTGTTTCATCGATCACATTCCGAATGGGATATTTGAGCATATGCGCGAGCTTAGAAGACTGGAATTGAGTGTGACAAGTGTGGGCATATTACCAGCTGATCTCTGGAATTTGTCCAAGTTGGAGCGTCTAACGATCAATTCCGAGAGTGTTGGAGAAGATATGAACATATTTGACATAGGCAATCTAAAGCGGTTGTCCAAGTCCCTAAGAACTCTTGAGATGTCAAAATGGCCAATTTTTAAGTGGGCCGACGTAGGATCAGCACTTGAGTCCATGAACGAGATGTCTGACTTGTCATTTTATTACTTTCTACTTGATGAAATAATCGTATCAAGTAAAAGGCTGGAGAAGCTCTATATTGCACAATGCCCTCGATTAGTGAAGTTGCAAGTAGGCGGGGATGCCCTCAAAAGCCTGTGCTTTTTGAATATCTTCAAATGTGATTCCCTCAAACATATTATTGGCCTTGAACATCTTGAACATCTAAAAGATCTTATCATAGACGTTTGCCCTAAATTGGAAGGAGAGCTCATGAATCCAAATGAGGGAATTAGGTCATTACCTTTGTGCTTTCCCCATCTACAATCACTTCATCTTAGCCGTCTTCCACAAGTGACGACTATATGTAGTGACTATGTCTCCTTTCCTTCCCTCTTGCATTTGGACATTATGTAAATGCCAGAAACTAGAAAAATTTCCGAGAGGCTTAATGAATGAGAAAAGGCCACTGAAGGGTTATATTTTGGGAACTAAGGAGTGGTGGGAAGGGTTGCAGTGGCAAGATGAAGACTTCAAGTCCTACCTCCTCCCTCTTTTGATGACTCAAGAAGTGAATTATGATGATCCTGGAATGGGTGCCTTTCTAAGAATTTGGAGGTAATCACATATCGATTTGTCTTGGCTGATTTAACATATATGGCTTAATTTCACACTGTTCATCATTTACAATTGCAGGAACAGAGGTGCATGGATGATTCACAAAGATGGCTCATTTTGGGTTAGCATTTTCATCTCTTAATGAACTTCACCACTTTGGAGGTGGACACTCTTCTGCTATGGCTACGAAAGAGAGAGAAGTGAAAAGGACTTCAACCAAAGTCAGCGGCGTTAAAATGTCGGTAGGGTCATGTTGGGGTAGCTTCTACCAAGCAGTACATGTATATACTTATATGGAAGTTTATAAATTGTTGCACATGATATTTGGACAATCTGTAGTTGGTGAGTGGATGCAATCAAAGGAAACTATTATTAGATGCAGATGTAGATTCCTTCTCTTGTAATATTTTAGCTTTGGACTATCCATGCCCCTGTTATAATTTGGACAATGGGGTACTAAAAAATAAGCATTCTTATGATGTTTGCTACTTTGGAACGGAAATAGAGGAAATGTTGAAAATGGGAATCCAAATCACCTTTACTGCATTTCCATCCAGAGTTTTTTAAATTTTTTATTTTACAAACTTAAATTCAAAGTATTTTGACAAACTTTTTAGGCGCTCTTTTTGAGATTCAAAGTATATTCTTCACTCCTATTCCAATATTGGTAAATTGGTATGATTTTATTTTTATATGAAGAAATGTTGAAACAAAAATAGTCAGTTGGAAGGTCATGAAACTGGCCTTGACCTTCTTGATGAAGCATACAAGTATAGATTTTGGGAATTTGGAGCTTCTTGTAATTGAGAGAAGAGTCCATTAGAGCTTATAGTTCTTAAATTACTCCATACATGTTAGTTATTTCAGCATTGTCAAACTGAGATTTTTGGTTCATTTTTGTTTACTGTAATAGCACACCGTTTTCATCTCGACATTTCTTGTAACTTTGAGCAATTGTTTCTCCCATCAAATCAACCGCAGGAAGCACATTAAACCACATAATCCACATACAAATGAATGGAAACAAGGTTGCTGTTTGCCAGATCTGCAAGGCTTTATGATCATATCCTCCCTTCTTTTACAAGAAGGGTGCAATCACACAAGGACTTGCTATTTGGCAAGAAAGCTCAGGCTGCTCAGCTAATTCAGATCATTCGAAAGTCAAGAACCCACCTGGATGATAATCTATGATATATTAAGAAATACAGCTAAGAAACAGTTAATCATAACAGGGAATGAATAATTTGCAAAAACATAATCAAATACTTCAAGCAGTAGAAACTGTTGGGAAATAGACGCTTCAGCGGAAACAACTCAGAAAATATTTCCCCTCAAGATGAAATAAATAGGAGTCACCCAAAATAAAAATGGATGGAAACTTTCCTCCCAATTTAGAGAAAAGAAAACCAACCTACTCAATCAACATTCGATTAAGAAATCTCTTACAATCAAGTATCGAAATAAAATTTGAAAAACTCTCCTAACCTAAATCAGATCAATAACAAGATCTGAAAGATACAATTCTTGAAAAATTGAGAAAAATATCATACACCTTAAATGAAAAATGGATCAATCTCACACCCTGGATTACGACCCCACTTCAACTTGAAATGATGAAAAACTTCTCCAAACTCTCCCCTTGTGAGTGAAACCACTCCCTCGTTATACGTGGAAAAATTCTACCCAATACATGTAGAAAATTCTACCAAAGTGTGAAAAACTTCACCCCAATAAAAGTAGAAACTCTCCCCAAATGTGAAAACTCCACATAAAAGAGTAACACTACTCCCAATTACAATCTACAGACAAAGGTAGAGAAAGAAAAGAAATTAACCACTGTTGATCTTGTCGAAGAACCCGAAGTCATATCTTCACCTTACAACAAACAATTTCACTTTCTTCTCCCACATACACTACCAATAGTGACCCTGTCTAGATCTGTAATCCCTCAAGTCTCCCTTAAAGGAGAACACTCCATGGAACTTCCCCAAAGGGAAAGCACACCGAACAAATACCTCTAATTACATATTTATAGACTAGAGATATGAATACCACTTGGAAATGAAGAGCCAACTCCAAACATTTGAGCATTGGAATCTTCACTAATTAGTCTCTTCACGTATTCCACAAACTCTCATCGAATTCGTCATACCTCTTGGTTTATCTTCACGTCTTCATGGCTTTCAATGTGACTGAACGCTTTCTTATGGGAGGGAATATCTCAACAGAAACATCATCAATTCAAAAACAAAGTTTTATCCAGTATAAAAGAGAAGTATGAATTCTTTGACAAGAACCAGGTGATCTAAATGACAGTATAAAAGAGAAGTATGAATTCTTTGACAAGAACCAGGTGATCTAAATGAGCTGTACGAGGTTCCCGAAAACCTCTATGTTTAGCGGAAGTGGTTGGCTATGTGCTAACTGCAGAACTGAGAAATCTTTAAAACACTGAAATTGAATTGTTTATAAACTGGGCAAACAGCTATCCGATTATAAATATATCTTCAACTTGCGTGCAGTTCCTCGGTCATTCACCACTTGCGAGTAAAAGAAATAACTGCTCATCAGTTATTGCACCCATTTGCTCCATTCTTCTTTCCAATGCAGTCTGGCCACCTCCATCTCTAATCATCGGCCGTGCTCCCCTGGGTGTCATCAAAGTATATACGGAACATCATCAGGTTGAGAACATAAGAGATTAGGAAAGCAGATTATGAAGCCAGATGGGTATATATATAACACAACCATCATGAATCTTTTAATACATAAGACAGATAATATCATTATGTGAGAAGGTTTATAATAGGATTGGAACAACTATTAATCCAAACGAAGTATAAACATTGTATCTAATATAAATGGATATATGACTGGTAAATCAACTAAACAACAAAATCAGGGGTCAGAAAATAACAATTGTAATCATATCAGCATATAAATATTTGGCATTGTCAGCTGGGTGCCTAGAACAAGTACGTTACCTTCTAAGTAAATATTTACCATATGAATCATTTCAATTGTTGACGGAGTTTGTTGTGTAATATATTTATTTTTAAGTGCAGAATCTAATTAAATACTCACAAGTGAGGATTTTTTTGTTGTTGCAATTTTATGAATTTTATTTTCTTATAAAAAGGTTAAAATGGAGCAAGAAAATTGTACTGATCAAATTTGTTGGTCTAGTTGTTGATCAACCAATTACAAATTTGGACTCGGATGCTACATATCACCAACTGATTATCCGGTCAAGCCACTATTTTGGTGAAAAGAAATTCTAGTCTCGCTAACACTCACTGGATTCACTTGCATGGATAATAATCTTGATGTCTACAGTAATTGAGGTCTGACTGCTTGCAAAAGATGTATGTTCTGTATCTTTGACACAATATTCTGTTATTTACAGGAGGAGATATTGGGTCCGTGAGAGATAGAAGAGGAGCTAGCAGTGGAGACGGTTACAGAGTTTTGCTCATGAGAGATATTCTGAAAACTTAGGTATTTCATCTTGCTGTCAAAGCATCTATGACTCATCTTTACTGTCAAAGCATCTTGCTTCCAACTGGTATCTTGCATTAATGTATCTTGTTTTTATACATCAATAAATCAAATAAATGTACCATGTTATGTTGTGAAAGGGTAATGATCTTCATGTCATCAGCTCTGAAACAGTGCTTTGATAGACTTTATTTAGAATTTAGATTTCATATCAAATTATCGAGAGAAATAAAATAAATAAATGAAATAGCGGAAGCGTACCGAAGCCATAAAG